>CM077210.1:3991935-4079435 GCA_039654625.1 Rhinogobio ventralis | reverse complement strand
CATCTTTCTTTCTTTCTTTCTTTCTTTCTTTCTTTTTATTTATAAATTTTTGTAACTTTATTTAGTTTATTTAATTTAATTTATATATTTTTTTATTTTTATGTATATTTATATATTTTATTTTTATTGTATTTATTTATTGTATTTTTATTTATTGTTGTGCAGTCAGTATAAAAGCACTTGACCTAACATAACATAAAATGAAGTCTATATTAAAATAAATGTTCAATATAAATACATATGAACCCAAATAAACAGAAACTGCTAAGATTAAGTGATTGAGTAATTTTTCTTTCTTTTTTTCCCTTTTTTTTCTTTTTCCTGAATATGTCTAGACACTGTCCAAATTTGAGGTGTATTGTGTACACATCTGTCCTGTTAAGAGCATAAATCGTCTGAAACCACAGGAGGAAGTTCCCATTGTAGTAATCATCTTGAGTTATTCATAAAATCATTTGTGTCTTTGGAATGTAATTAGTAATGCTAATTTGGCAGCATTGGTGCCGATGCAGAATCGTTCTCATTTGAAGGGCTCACTTGTGTAAGTGGAAAAGCGCGGGAGGGGAGACACTCTCAAGGCTTCTGTTCTCAGTGAGGGTAAAGTGCTCACAGACACACTCTCTGGTCAGAGATATAAATAATGCCATATGTGTAGAAAGAGTCGTTGCTATAGTGATGGTGGAGCAATGATGGAAAAGAGTGTCTTGATTCACTGTAGCCTACATGTGAAGGAATACAACCGAAGCGTATAGTTAGTTGTGATTTAGTTATAATTACACATACTTTTCTCAATTATTAAAAATTAATGTACCTAAAAGTTGGTAATTCTAGTTAAATGGAGATCTACACAAGCAAATATTTTGAATCCTGTGTATGTATGTGTGTGTGTGTGTGTGTGTGTATGTGTGTGGTTCAGGTATAACCTAAACAAAGATGGCAATATCCAAAACAAAATTTTTTTTTGGTTCCCATGAGGAAAACAGATCATAAATCATACTAAGTGATGTTTTTTGAAAATGTAATAATGCTGAATTATTTGTTTGTACAGTATTAAAATCCTTATGTCTATAGAGTGTCCCCATAAAACACGAAAACCCAACGTGTGTGTGAGTTTGTGCGTGTTTGTAAGTGTGTGTGAGTTTGTGTGTGTGTGTGTGTGTGTGAGAGAGAGTGTTTGTGTATTTGTGTGTGAGTTTGTGTGAGAGTGTGTGTGTGTATATGTGAGTTTGTGTGTGTGAGAGAGAGAATTTGTGTGTGTGTGATTGTGTGTATGTGTGTGTGTGAATTTGTCTGTGTGTGAGTTTGTGTGTGGGAGTTTGTGTGGGAGTTTGTGTGTGTGTGTGAGCGTGTGTGAGTGTGTATGTGAGTTTGTGTGTGTGTGTGAGAGAGAGTTTGTGTATGTGTGATTGTGTGTGAGTGTGTGTGTGTGTGTGAGAGAGAGTTTGTGTGTGTGTGTGTGAGAGAGAGTTTGTGTGTGTGTGATTGTGTGTGAGTGTGTATGTTGTGTGTGTGTGAGTTTGTGTGTATGATTGTGTGTGTGTGAGAGAGAGAGTTTGTGTGTGTGTGTTAGACTGTGAGTGAGTGTGTGTGTGTGTGTATGTGAGTTTGTGTGTGTGAGAGAGTTTGTGTGTGAGTGTGTATGTGAGTTTGTGTGTGTGTGTGTGTGTGTGTGTGTGTGTGTGAGAGAGTTTGTGTGTGTGAGTGTGTATGTTGTGTGTGTGTGAGTTTGTGTGTGTGAGAGAGAGAGTTTGTGTGTGTGTGTGTGTGTGTGTTAGACTGTGAGTGAGTGTGTGTGTGTGTGTGAGTTTGTGTGTGTGAGAGAGAGTTTGTGTGTGTGAGTTTGTGTGTGTGAGCGTGTGTGAGTGTGTATGTGAGTTTGTGTGTGTGAGAGTTTGTGTGAGTGTAAGTTTGTGTATGTGTGATTGTGTGTGAGTGTGTGTGAAAGAGTTTGTGTGTGTGTGAGAGTGTTTGTGTGTGTGTGATTATGTGTGAGTGTGTATGTTGTGTGTGTGCATATGTGTGTATGATTGTGTGTGTGTGAGAGAGAGTTTGTGTGTGTGTGTGTGAGAGTGAGTTTGTGTATGTGTGATTGTGTGTGTGTGTGTGTGTGAGAGTTTGTGTGTGTGTGTATGTGAGTTTGTGTGTGTGTGTGTGTGAGTTTGTGTGTGTGTGTGAGAGAGAGAGTTTGTGTGTGTGTGTGTGTGTGTGTGAGAGAGAGAGAGTTTGTGTGTGTGTGATTGTGTGTGTGTGTGTGAGAGAGTTTGTGTGCGTGTGATTGTGTGTGTGTGTGTGTGTGTGTGTGAGAGAGAGTTTGTGTGTGTGTGTGTGTGTGAGAGAGAGAGTTTGTGTGTGTGTGTGTGTGTGAGAGAGAGAGTTTGTGTGTGTATGTGTGTGTGAGAGAGAGTTTGTGTGTGTGTGATTGTGTGTGTGTGTGTGTGTGAGAGAGAGTTTGTGTGTGTGTGATTGTGTGTGTGTGTGAGAGAGTTTGTGTGTGTGTGATTGTGCGTGTGTGTGATTGTGCGTGTGTGTGTGTGTGAGAGAGTTTGTGTGTGTGTGAGAGAGTTTATGTGTGTGTGATTGTGTGTGTGTGATTGTGTGTGTGTGTATATGTGTGTGAGAGAGAGTTTGTGTGTGTGTGATTGTGCGTGTGTGTGATTATGCGTGTGTGTGTGATTGTGTGTGTGTGATTGTGTGATTGTGTGCGTGTGTGTGTGTAAGTAACAAGATCTCAATTCAGAATTTAAGCTCCCTCTTCATTCACAGGTTCTTAAATTTAAATGGAATTCACAAGATACTGAAAGTGGAATTTACAGAAATTCAGCATGTTCTAAAAATGTCCATAAAATTAAAGTTAATTTATTAAATATAATGATAAAATAATGATAAACTCAATATATCTGTCTGCATGACATATACAACCTCCAAATTTCAAATTGTAATCTTTCAAGCAAGCTGTCATTCAGTTTCATTCAAATGTATCTGGACAAACTTTCTTTTCTTTCTCTTGAGGAACATTTGAATTTCTTTACATTTCAGTTCATTTTATTTCCTTAAAGTTAATATAAGAATGCTGAAATTTGAACAGCTGAATGCCACACAATCCTTGAGGCACAGGTTTTCTTTAGTTGATCACTATGTGTACATTCATAAATAAAAATAAGGAAATAATTCATTGGCAAGCATGAAATAAAATGTCTCTTGGGAAGGGATTACAAGAGTTAGATTCATGATTTAGTGAGGCTGCACCACTTCATCTACAATATATGTTAGAGTTCAAGAGTTTACCACTAGGTGGTGCACTGCCCTTCTTTCTTTCTTTCTTTCTTTCTTTCTTCCTTCCTTCCTTCCTTCCTTCCTTCTTTCTTGTGGAGTCCTGCCTTTTTTCGAGCACTAGAGACCCATGAGGTTAGTTGTTAGCCTGAGGTATCAGACACACTAACCCCACATCTGTCTGTACTCTAACCTCTGCAGATCTCTAGTCCAGAATAGCCCTCAGCCTTCACACAACCTTCTTTTAATCTCATGTTGAGAATGAAGGCTTTTCCAAAACGCTGTCTTTTTTTCTTTTGTCTTTCTCATGTGGATTGTTCTTTCGCCTAAAGGGGCTCCTACAGTATCACCTCCATATTTTATATATATATATATATATATATATATATATATATATATATATATATATATATACACACACATAAAACTAAAACAGACTCTCCTGTATAGACTGTAAATATAGATAAAGTCAAGTCACCTTTATTTATATAATACAGATTATAACAGGAAAATTATGCATTTTGGCTGTTGTTCATCTGAAGTCAGTTCAGTGTTGATTCAGTCATTTCATCTATAAAGCAGTTCTGCAAAAAATGATACATATGTTCTTAGTTTTATGGTATTA
Source organism: Rhinogobio ventralis (assembly GCA_039654625.1). NCBI lineage: Eukaryota > Metazoa > Chordata > Actinopteri > Cypriniformes > Gobionidae > Rhinogobio > Rhinogobio ventralis. The sequence continues at coordinate 4,075,540 of CM077210.1, read as the reverse complement.
AACTAGGTCATTCTTATTTTGATGATGGTGCGTTTGCTCAATGCCTTATGCAGTTCAGGACCATGGACAGAGACTAGTCACGTCCACAGCAAAGCACTGTTGGCTGTCAAATCCATATGTCATTAGACAACACTATAATTATTAAAATGTTATTGTGTTAGCTTTCACCACACACATACTAACATCTTACCTGCAACTCTTTCTCTTTGTCTCATAAACTCATGCATGCACATACCAGTCAGAGATTTTCATTAAAGATATTGCAAGACCGATTCCAGGCTTGAGAAGTGAAGATAACTGGAGACTGATAGCATATGACAGAGGCTATTTGATATTAATGACTTCCATCATTAAAAACCCTTTCGGGAGGGGACGAATAAAAGCGAAAATTATACCCATGATTAATGAAACTATCATAATTTTAAAGATTATCATTCTCCCCAGGCTTTTCATTTTCTCATATCTTCATTTTCAAAACCTGCAACATTGGTGCAGTGTCTCTCTTTTCGTTTCCTTATGCATCTCAAGCCAAAATACAGCTTGTACTTCTATTCTAATAGCATGTTTTATAGCTTCATAAAGGCCCCATCACATCTCAGTAATGCATCTAGGGCTGTTTGTTTTGTTAGACTGTTCTAGGAGGTTTATAAAGCCGCTGGGAGCGGTAAATCAGATCGAGCAGTGTTTTCAGGCAAAGTTAATCAGCTCAAGCAGGCAGCTTTTCCTAAACCGTTGAAGCCAATGCGTTTTGTGGAAGGAGAGAGAGAGAGAGTTCAGCTGATCTCAGGGAATTTCAGTGCCGAGCACGTCCTGCCTGGGTCGGTCTTTTAAAGAATGTGCATTGCAGGCTATGTGACTCACAACACATATACGCACACACCACTCCCCCTCCCGTCATACGCTCAGATGTGTGATGACGCCACACATTCCCATACGAACGATTGGTTGGAAGCCCAAGGGGAATTGTTCCTGCAGAGAGATGCTGAGGCCGGTGCTGCACACATGCACACATTCCCACTCTTTTTTTTGTTACATAGGAAGGACATGGACAGGACATTTCCAATTTGATTACGTGCGTCGGATGGTGAGAAGGACGTAGAGAACCTAAAAAAGAGGCAAGCAACAGATCAGAATATTTAGGAAGAGAACAGCAAGAGGGCGGTTGAGAGTAGTTGACCCTGTGCAAGACCTCTAACCGTCACAGGTGAATGTGCACTTCATGGACTTAAGATAACAGGCATTGTGGGAATGGAAGTCAAGGGCAAAGTGGCAAGACGATGGGAGGATGTAGCTGCCAAGAAGAAGTCTGGCACGTCCCTCAACTTAGTGCCAGGGGTTTTTCGGCACCTGCGTGGTAAGAGATTGCCGCACTTGTTTAGAAATGCATCTGGTTTCAACTATATACTTTGCATGTGTTTATAGATGTATAATACTTCGTCAGATCTGCATATCTGACTTTTTTGTACTTCTATGCAATGTTGGAGCTATGCAATTGCTCATTTCACAATTAATTACAAAGAAATTTTTTTTGTGTTGTCGAGTTGGAGGTATTTTTGGGAATATCAGGGTCATCTGTAGGGCATCACATGTGGAAAATGATCAAAACAGCTCAGCAGGTTTCTTGGATGCACTGTGGATCATTCCTGACGGTGCGAGAGAAGTGTTGATTAATACTCCTGGTTATTTTGGAGATTTAATTAGAAATTAGAAGAGAAATGACACCTGGTTATAATTATAGGTCCTCACTGTATGTGTTATACAGTGAGTTTGCATCTGTGTTTCCCGCTCAAAGTCACCCTGTCCTTATGATGATGGGCTGGGCACACACTCATACACACTGTAATACACACCGAATCTTTCCTGTTGGCAATGCCATCTATCACACTCCTCTTCTCATCAATATTTGATTGCTTTAGCTCTGAAACAGGCTTGATCAAACTATTAATTCACAAAATACAAGATTTTTAGCACAAATGGCACTGGCACATGTGGTCTGCATTATGCATGAGGCAGGTCCCCTTTTTTAACACACACACACACACACACACACACACAAACACAGACAGTGTGTGTCAGAGTGACCGGCTTCAGTGTAATCCATCAGACAGTGCTTTCATTAAAGACTCTGGCTCTGTGTCAGTTGTCATCTCATGCTGATATAACAGTTAGGAGGAAGGATATTACTGTCACCTTGCGGTTCAGAACCAGGACTGAACCTTTTGTTTAGAGAATGACATGTTTATGCTGCTTTCTTTTGCTTGCAGTAGGGGAATATCACTGACCGAATCCCATATTTTAATATTATTCCATACATATTGTTTTTATGTTTATGAATTTGGAACCAATATGTGATTAATTATTGTTTTATTTATGCTTTTTCACACAGTAACACCTAAAACAATCACTAGACTACAACAATAATGCATTATGAATGTATTATTATTATTGTTAATGCCATTTAAGAATGAAATGTTTTGCAATTATTTTTAATAGTGCTGTCTATCGATTAAAAAAAAAAATTGCAATTTTTTTTCTGTAATTAATTACGATTAAAAACAGTTTATTTTTATTTTTATATTGTAATAATTTCACATGTACTCTCCAAATTAATGTAGAAACAACTTAAAGACAGTATATTTTAAATATTTGTTGTAATAGCATATTTTTATGAATGAAGGCCAGTATCACTGATACTTATGGAAGCCCGTTTCCGCCACTAAATAAAAAAATAAAAAGAGTAATTGCGACTTTTTATCTCAGAAATCTGACTTTTTTTCTCACAATTGCAAGTTATAAAGTCAGAATTCTGAGATAAAAAGTCGCAATTACTCTTTTTGTTTTTTTATTTAGTGGCGGAAACGGGCTTCCATAGATACTGATAAAGCTGCTGATGTCTCTATGAAAATTAATTTAAAAAAAAATAATGATAGACATTTAACATTACAGTATAATTGAAAGCTATATCAATTTCAACATTTATTAGGCTTTTTAAAAAAACTTTTAATTTAAGTGAACTTAAAACAATCTTCACATAAACCCATTATAATAAATGTCATATTTACCTGTGGCCTTTATAATCAATATACAGAAATTGAATAAAGTTATCAAACAGTCTGCACTGCATAAATTATAAATTCAATATAGATTAATCCTTATTAAAGCTACAATTTTCTTTATTCTCTTTGTTCTTTGATGAACATTAATGACATCATTAGTGGCTGCTGTCACTTTAAGATCTGCCGCTGCTGAACATGACGCGGATCTGACGCGCGTCTCATTTTCTCTCAACCCTTTACGTTAATTTAAGACGTTATTTAACTCATTTAAGGCTACTCTTATGAGAATACTCAACAAAACTAGCATTTTGGCATAATTTTGTGTTATTGTTCGTTTAAGCGTGAAAGAAAACTTGATACTGGTGCGTGTCTTTCTGTGCATTGTGTGTGTGTCATAGTCAGGACATTCACAGACAGCACGTTCTCTTTTGTCTTTTGGCGTCTGAATGGTTTAAAAGCATTTGCATTAATAAGAGCGTGATCATATAATGTATAATGTAACGCTAGCCAAAGGATAAAAGAAAAAACAGTTGCTGCGTTAACTGAGTTAAATATTTTTAACACGTTAAACTGAAAACATTTATTGCATGTGTTAACGCGCTAATTATGACAGCGCTTGTTTTGTGTTTTTTTGTGTATCGTTTTGTGCTATATTAAGTTTAAATTCCTATGAGTTGCTCAGATGTATATTAAGTGTTCATGTAATGCATAAGAAAGTTTTGATTTACTCAGTCAATGAACTCAATATTAAAGAACCAATAACCAAATAAAGCATAAAAGTGTAAATATTGGTCAAAAATATTTGTCAAACCAATAATCAGTGTACCTCTGAGGAAAATAAACTTCGGTCAGAATAACCAAGAATCGAATTTTATTGCGATTCTTGATGGATCTTGCAGTAATGTGTCATGTTTTGTTTATGATTTAAGATCTGTTATGTTCCTCAGGATTCTGAAGTGTGTTGTGTTTTGTCTTTCCTTTAGATGAGCAGGAAGCTGTGCAGAAGCGAACTTTCACAAAATGGATCAACTCTCATCTGGCAAAGGTGAGCTAAGTCATGTGAGGTTTCAGAACCAACATACATCCATTCATGTGTGCAAGAAAAAAAGCACCCGAAGGTTGTTAACCAGCTCTTTCCACACTGCAGTTTTAATCTGTCACAAGACCGGTGGCACCAGTCCAGGTCCAACGTGAACATACACTTTAATCTCCCCTTATTGTACCAGAGTACAGTCAGTCAGCTGACACGATTTACCTATAGAACAGCTATGGAACTGTCACAGGGTGTTTTTGGTTATGTTTCATGTGTTTAGTTTGCCATGTTCACTGTCATGTCTTGCCATGCACTTCCTGGTCTTGTCATGTGATTCCCTTGCCCTCATGTGATCCTGCCATGTGCTCCTTTGTCTTGTGTTCTGTTGTCATGTTCTCATTGGTTTATTGGTTAATCATTGTTCACAGGTGTGTCTTGTCTAGTCATTAGTCCTTGTGTATTTATACCCTCATGTTTACCATGTGTCCTTGTCTGATGTTGTTTGTGTAACCCGCTGGTTGGTGAGTTTTATGTTTTGCCCTGCCCTGCCCTGCCCTGCCCTGCCCTGCCCTGCCCTGCCCTGCCCTGCCTTGTCATGTCAAGTGTTTGGTTCTAGTTTATGCTAAGCCATGTCTTTGATTTATGTTAAGATTTAAGTTTAATAAAAACTGCACTTGGGTTCAGCAAACTTGCCTCCCAGTGGATATGTTACAGTAACACTACAATGTAACAAAAAAGATGCTGTCACACAATGATATTGCACTTAGAATAGGGCAGCTTTTGTAGGTTTTGAAAACAAAAATGGAAAGGTTATATTATCTATAAACACTTTTAAACTCATTAATTTACACTCACCTAAAGGATTATTAGGAACACCATACTAATACTGTGTTTGACCCCCTTTCGCCTTCAGAACTGCCTTAATTCTACGTGGCATTGATTCAACAAGGTGCTGAAAGCATTCTTTAGAAATGTTGGCCCATATTGATAGGATAGCATCTTGCAGTTGATGGAGATTTGTGGGATGCACATCCAGGGCACGAAGCTCCCGTTCCACCACATCCCAAAGATGCTCTATTGGGTTGAGATCTGGTGACTGTGGGGGCCATTTTAGTACAGTGAACTCATTGTCATTTTCAAGAAACCAATTTGAAATGATTCAAGCTTTGTGACATGGTGCATTATCCTGCTGGAAGTAGCCATCAGAGGATGGGTACATGGTGGTCATAAAGGGATGGACATGGTCAGAAACAATGCTCAGGTAGGCCGTGGCATTTAAACGATGCCCAATTGGCACTAAGGGGCCTAAAGTGTGCCAAGAAAACATCCCCCACACCATTACACCACCACCACCAGCCTGCACAGTGGTAACAAGGCATGATGGATCCATGTTCTCATTCTGTTTACGTCAAATTCTGACTCTACCATCTGAATGTCTCAACAGAAATCGAGACTCATCAGACCAGGCAACATTTTTCCAGTCTTCAACTGTCCAATTTTGGTGAGCTCGTGCAAATTGTAGCCTCTTTTTCCTATTTGTAGTGGAGATGAGTGGTACCCGGTGGGGTCTTCTGCTGTTGTAGCCCATCCGCCTCAAGGTTGTGCGTGTTGTGGCTTCACAAATGCTTTGCTGCATACCTCGGTTGTAACGAGTGGTTATTTCAGTCAAAGTTGCTCTTCTATCAGCTTGAATCACTTGGCCCATTCTCCTCTGACCTCTAGCATCAACAAGGCATTTTCGCCCACAGGACTGCCGTATACTGGATGTTTTTCCCTTTTCACACCATTCTTTGTAAACTCTAGAAATGGTTGTGCGTGAAAATCCCAGTAACTGAGCAGATTGTGAAATACTCAGGCCGGCCCGTCTGGCACCAACAACCATGCCACGCTCAAAATTGCTTAAAGCACCTTTCTTTCCCATTCTGACATTCAGTTTGGAGTTCAGGAGATTGTCTTGACCAGGACCACACCCCTAAATGCATTGAAGCAACTGCCATGTGATTGGTTGATTAGATAATTGCATTAATGAGAAATTGAACAGGTGTTCCTAATAATCCTTTAGGTGAGTGTATGTTAAAATGTATGTCACTTGAGCTGTGAAGTTGTTATAATTCTTACAGTTGTTTTAGGCTTTATGGTGTTTGTTTTCATGGCAACAAAGTAGTACAATTTTGTATAGCTTTACACAGAAAAGTTCATGTTAATATTAAGGATGCACTGATAGTGATAACTGACAATTTTTTTATATTTGATAACCGATATATTAGCCGATAGATACATTTTTATATAATTTGAGATTACAAAAACAGGTCTCACCATTAAAAGCCATGACCCAAGCACACAATTATGATGTTTTCATTATAGTTTAATGTAGTCTATATGACAGACTTGCGCTGCACATGTTGCACTGAACTGTATTTTCCTTTTTAAAGTGATTCCAATCATTTTAAGCTATTTAAAAACCATCATGGTGAACAGTGCGCATCTGAAGTGTCTCAGCTGAAGGAAATAATACATTTATTTATCAGCTTTAATATGTCGGCTAAATTTTCTTGTCAGGCCGATAACGATAACATTAAAAATGAACATATATCGGCTGATACTGATATCGTGGCCGATATATTGTGCATCCCTAATTAATATATGTATCATTTACATCTTGTGGCTATACAGTTGAAACCGTGCAACCCACATTATTTTTTGTTTGTTTGTTTTTTTTGAAGAAAGGGTTAAAAAAAAATGTTGATTGAGCTTGTATTTAACCTGGAATATTCATTTAAATCATTTGATTTTCCATAATCACAACAGGGACATTATTAAAAGCTTACCAATTATATTTGTATACTTGTATACATTTGCAAGAAAAGCAGGAAGCAAGCATTTGGCTATGATATGCATGTAATAATAGCTTGATGGCTTATTGATTTGTGTGTAAATAGTGAGTGGTCAAGCCGTTTTTAATTAGCTGCCACTCCAGATAATTCCAGTATGATCACCAAGACCTGACTTGGCTAATCTTCTGTGACAAGGAGCAGAAAATTCATTTGAAATATCAATCAGTGGGGAATATGCATTTTGTATTAGGTTGCACACCAGCGCCTCTCCAGCGTAAAATGTTAACCACAGAAGAGTTGACATTCGCACACTCTCTAGTCGTTATTTGTTTATCTGTTTGCTCATTACCATCTGTCATAGACATATTGGACCTGTCAGTTAGAGTTGGTGGTGAGATTCATAGCATCAGTGTGCTTGAAGATGACAGTCAGAGTTTGTGCTGATTATTTCACTGACAGGAATCCTCGGGTTTAGTGTTTCCACACCTATTTAAACGGCTTCTGCATGACTGGATGCTTTCTGACTTTTACAAGCAGATTCTGTGTAGACCTGGCACAATATGTAATTTTCATCGCTTGAGGTCGCTTATTCAAAACAAAGGCGTAGCTTGATGACGCCTTGATTTCAAGGAATCATGGGAGTTGTTGTCTTCACCTCTACAGCTGGCGGAAAAGAATCCGACGGGACTCGGGCAGAAATCATATTCATGGATGAGCTAATGTATTAAAGATTTATGAACGTGACTGTAGTATGAAGCAGAGTGGAGCGGAACGAGGCGCTGGAGCGATTGCTAATGAGAGACGAGCGCGACACACGGCTCGAGAGCAGTGGAGCTTTTTTTCTGCCAGACGAGCGCTTCCGCTTCTTCCGCTCGTGTGTGTGTGTGGGAACGCAGCGCTGCTTTATCATATTACACACATTTGAGTGTGTTGAGAGTTATGTTATAATGCTACTCTGTGTGTTGACTCGGCGCTACTATGAGACACTTGTTCACACTGCAGTAAGAGATCGATATTAGGCATGGTAAAACATGGTACTCGTGGTAAATCAAGAAAACCAGATTTAAACAATAAGACTAACTGTGTTGAGCTGGAGAACAATGATTAGTTTTCTTTCAGCTTCAGGCTTATTTCAATTTTGGTGTTAAAGGGTCTTTACATTTGTCTAAAAATAAAACTTTTTTTGTAATAAATTGTGCGTCCTGATGATGAAAACTGCGTCAGACTGTGCGCGGACTGACGATTGGGCGTAACACAGCTGTATCATGAAGTGATAGTTGATTGGTAAAATTTCAATGATTGGCTCAGAAATCAAGGTTTTGTTTCAGTGGACTGCACTGAAGAGAGATAGAGAAGAGTATCCACCCTGGCATGTATATTAACTTGGACCTGCAGTCTGATTGCATGACAAAGATGTGAAATGATCCTATTGCTTCTATAGACATGAGACACTTTTTTTCATGAAATGTGTGTGCAGGAAGGACAGAAATGGAGATTGTCTCATTAAAATTGCAAATAGAGAATTATTTGAACTCCTTCTACGAGCGTCAGAATCAATTACGTTCAGTGTATCATGTATATCCAAATAATTTGTTCAATAGCCGAACACCACCACAGCGTCCCAGGCACCCGCTGTTCCCACTTCTTTGCTGGTGCCCTTTAACCTCATCCCACAGCTGAATGACGTTTCCTTGGTGACGGCACTCTCAAGTATTTGAGGGAGAAGTTTAAGAATGCATGTGCCAAAAAGGAAGAAATGCGACTTATAATTGTTGACAGGATGAACATAGACTGATATGCTGAAGAGAAAATGTGTGTGGTATTTTAGTGATCGGTTTCAAGTATGTTTGGATTTGGGTTTTAAGGCGTTTCTCATCATCCTGCCACCAAATCATTAATGCAAATCATTTGCAGTGATTTTCCCGCTCTAATTCCTAGCCCAAAGGCACCGGTTTAGCTCTTAGCATGTGTAAGATAACACAGAATGAGAATTACACTCCGTCTCTGTCTCTCCTCTCATTCCTTTATAGAACTATCAGAAGAGTATTAAAGGATGCACCCACAGGTCCATGATAGATAATGAAATGTAATTAGGTGTGAACAGAGTAAATTAGGTCTTTTAGTTCCAAGTTTCAGTAATGAGTGATTGAAATGTTGCAGTGAGGCCTCAAAGCCTTTTGTATGCTGACTTGAATGGCCACTGGCAGCTTTTCATATTACTGTCATTTGCAGAGTTTGCAGTATTCAGTGAAGCATTAACCTTTGAACAGGTTCCTGCCCTAGAGTTATATAAATATAGGAATATATGCTTATTATTATCATTGCTGTCTATGCTGTTTTTATGGGTTAGTGAGTAATGGAGTGTGTGTGTGTATAAGTTTTAAAGGAATAATTCAGCCAAAAAGAAAACATTCATATTTCTCACGTTCATGCAATGTTCCCTTTTCCATGGAACACAAGGGGAGAATGAATTGGGAGTGGTTTTATGAAAGAATCATTAATTTGAGCCAAATCTTTTGAATGAATCAGTTGATTCAGTTCAAAGCACCGGTGTGAATGATACATTTAAAAATCAAACTCTGGAAAATTAAGGTATTTTATTCCTTAGTTTTCTTATTATTATTATTATTCTTCGCTCTGGAAGTCTATGGCAGCCCATAGAACCGTATGGTAAGAAGTTGTGAAATTTGGCACACTGGTAGAGGACAGTCCAAACATTTACCATAGCAAATTTGGAGTCTCTAACTCAATCCCTCTAGTGCCACCAACTGTCTAAATTGTTACTTACATTTATGTAAATAACTTTTGAACCATAAGGAAACAAAACTCTTTTTTTCATCTGATTCCTTTGCTCAGGACGATTCAATTGACATAATTTTGCCCCAAAAATTACTTTTTCGAACTCCTCCTAGACGGTTAGTCCAATAAACCCAACCATTCTTGAACAAATTCAATGAAGAGCACGTCAGATTGGACGCGAGGCTATATTTCTGCAACGCTTTAGTGTATTCAGACCAAACTTGGTACATGTCATCCCAAGCATGTTTAAGTTTAAATTAGCCATATTTTAATGCAACTTGATAGATTCATTGGGTCATGCCGAGAACAACGATACCAATTATTCCACATTTGCTCAAACTTCCTGTCCGCCATTTTGAATTTCTTTGACAACCTACTTTTTCTAACTCCTCCTAAACCGTTCGTCTGATTTTCACCAAAATTGGCTCAGATCATCTTTAGACCATGCTGGCAAAAGCTATATTTTTTGTTTGTTCTCATCTTAAGGTATGAAATGACTTTGGAAGATTTGGAATATAGCTCACCAATTATGGACCACTTTTTGTGATACTTTTATGGGTTTTGTGTCCTTTATGAAACTTGATAGATCTAGTTCATCACATTCTATTCATTGTAATTGTATGGACAATGGCATCCTGTTCTCTGTGCACATCTTGTGAAATTGCAAAGGTCCAGACTTCTTACAAAAGGCAAAAAGATCTGATTAGCTTCAGATCCTGGTTCAACCCAATAATCAATTTTGACAGTATTGATCAGCATTGCATTAAAAGATTTAGCAGAATCCTCATACTCCAACCCATTCATTAAAAGATATGATCACAGGACGCACAGTGCTTCAGGTCTCTTTACTCATACATGCACTTGCAAATTTGAAGGACATCAGAGAGGTAGGACTGAAGCACTAATCTGCCTAAGAGCCTCAACTTGATTAGCCACGAGAGAGAGAGAGAGAGGAACGCATAAGAGGCCACCCTCCATTTCAATTTTGTCAAATCCTCTCAGACAGGGTTAGGGCTTAATTATGGCATGCCCAATATTGAGGATGAGCTCGTTTCTCATGTGTTTGACAGATAGCATGGGTGAGCAGCACACAGCAGCCACCGGACACCCTGCTGGCTGCACCTGCTTTGTCACGGGACCTATATCAACGCCCCATCAGGTTTCTCTCTGAATTATGAGATTCAGTAATCAGTGCCCACAGATTTACAAACTGTACCCTCAATTTAACAATTACCATCAATTTTGTAATTTGTACCCACAGATTCATAAACTGCACCACTGCTTTCTAGATGGGTCTCTCACACTCTTAAAAATAAAGGTTGTTTATTGGCTTTGATGGTTCCATGAAGAACCTTTAACACAGTAGTTCTCAACCAAGGATGCAAACTAATTTGATGATTCTTAAAACAACTAAGAATCAAGATATTTCTTATTATTTGGTTATATTTATAGTGTATATATACATCTTTCTAGTTATGCCAAGCTCTAAAATATATTATTGGGTAGAAATGGTGAGTGAGGGGGGCCTTCAAATATTGTTGTGGACAATGGAAGTCAAAAAGGTTGAGATGCACTGCTTTAACATCCAAGCAATCTTTCCATTGCCCAAAAAGTTATTTATTGTGGAAAAGGGTTCTTTAGATTATAAAAATGTTCTTTACAATAAGATTTTTATTTTTAATTTTTTTTATATAATTTAATTTAAAAAAAGTTTTTAAGTTATTTTAGTATTTTATTTTATTTTATTTATTTTATTTTATGTTATGATTTAATTATTTTTTTATTTAATGTTTTAATTTTTGTTATTAATTATTTTTTTATTATATATTGTAATAATATTTAGTTTTTAGTTTTGTTTTGTTATAATTTAATTTAGTTTTTTATTAAATGTTTTTATGTTATTTTATTTTTTGTTTTATGATTTTATTTTGTTGTATTTTTTGTATTTTGTATTTTTTTCCGTCTAATAAAAGTCAGAGCAAAGAACAACATTGGACCCCATCTGTAAAATAAATATATAAAATAAATCTAAATTTTACATATATTTTATTTATTTTTTTGGGTGGTTTAAAAATGATTTGGTGCACAAATTGCAGCGTATAAAGCCATGACCTACTCTCAACCTTAAATGAACTTGTCTCTGCGTCTCTCTCATCTCTGACTGATATTGAAAACAGTTCGAGTGGCCCTCAGGCGTTTGTATGTTCACATGAACTTTGATTGGGTTACTCAGAACATGCCTCTACCGTAGCTAAACGCTGTCACTCCGCTGAATACATCAGTAGCGCCTGCCGTGACAATCTATTTCCATCAGTAATAACAGACACAGATAATTAGTTTGTTAAGCCCTGCTGCTTGTGCATTTGTGTTTTTTTTCTCTTATTTTTCATTAGTTGCATAATTACTCAAAGTGCCTCTTTTTAATGTAATATCCTATAAGGTGATTTTATCCAATTAGCTTTTGAATTATTTAGAGCTAATTGGAATATCTTAGCAATTCCTCCCCCTGCTCTTTCAAAAATGCTTCAAGAATTAATCTTTAAAAAACATCACTCATTTCTCCTTTCTGCCTCTAATTAAGGTCATTCCACTGTCGATTCTCTTGACTTTGTTCACTTTCACTCTTTTTTTTAAATTTAAGTCCCCACCCCCTCTACATCTCTCTCACACACTCACACTCACACACACACACTTTCACTGTTTCATATTAATCTCCTCATGAATGACTTTGGCACCCGGCTGCTTTTCCACTCCAAATCCCAGTCATGTGACTGCTGTCTTAAGAGCATCCTAGATGTGGTTGGATTAATGGAGGAGCTTCATCAGGTCAGACAGTCTGTGTCGTCTCTAGAATCAGCCCTTTACTCAGCCTTTACTCACTTTACTCACTTTACTCAGGCTTTACTCACTTTACTCACTTTACTCAGGCTTTATTCCCTTTACTCAGGCTTTACTTAGGCTTTACTCACTTTACTCAGGCTTTATTCCCTTTATTCAGGCTTTACTTAGGCTTTACTCACTCAGGCTTTACTCACTTTACTCAGGCTTTACTCACTATACTCAGGCTTTACTCACTTTACTCAGGCTTTACTCAGGCTTTACTCACTTTACTCAGGCTTTACTCTGTCAGGGTGTGGTACAAATGAAAAGGGAGTGAGGACTCAAGTGCAGGAAGTGGGTGTTTTATTAACAACAAAATAAAACAAAACCCAAAACAAAAACCCACGAGGGGGAAAATCAAACTAAAATTACCAAACCAACTGGAACTGAACATGAAGCACAACGGGGAAAACAGGAGACATCAAACAACGATCCGACACAAGACTGCCAACACGAGGAGACTATAAAGGGTCATAATCAGGAGGGAACAGGAACAGGGAACAATAATGAGGTAACCAGTAGGGCAGGGTCCAGACAGAAGGCAAGCACATGGCCCAGATACAAACCAAAACACCACATGTGCAAAACAAGACAGGACAGATATGTGACATACTCACTCTACTCGCTTTACTCACTTTACTCACTTTACTCTGGCTTTACTCACTTTTATTCAGGCTTTACAGACGCTTCTTAAGCTCTCAACTGTCACAGACCGACAGCATCAATCTACACCCGTTTAATCTATAAAACTCTCGTCATGACTATGTTCCATCCATCCATCTATCTATCGTTCATTCGTTCGTCGTTCGTTTGTTCCATCCATCAATCTGCCTATCGTTCTATCTATCGTTCTATCTATCTGTCATTCTATCTATCTACCATTCTATTGTTCTATCTATCTGTCATTCTATCTATTGTTCTATGTATCTATTATTCTATCTATCGATCTACTATTCTATCGTCCTATGTACCATTCTATCTATCGTTCTATCTACGTTCTATCTACTGTTCTATTGTTCTATCTACCGTTCTATCATTCTGTCTACTGTTCTATTGTTCTATCGTTCTATTGTTCTACCGTTCTACCATTCTATCTACTGTTCTACTGTTCTATCGTTCTATTGTTTTATCTACTGTTCTATCATTCTATCGTTCTATCTACTGTTCTACCGTTCTATTGTTCTATCTACCATTCTGTCTATTGTTCTATCTACTGTTCTACCGTTCTATTGTTCTATCTACCGTTTTGTTTATCGTTCTATTGTTCTATCTACCATTCTATCGTTCTATCTACTGTTCTACCGTTCTATTGTTCTATCTACCGTTCTGTTTATCGTTCTATCTACTGTTCTACCGTTCTATTGTTCTATCTACCGTTCTATCTAATTCTATCGTTCTGTCAATCTATCGTTCTATCAATTGTTCTATATATCATTCTCTCATTCTATCAGTGATATTGTTATTCATCAGTGTATTGTTTTCCTCCTCATGCAGTGTAATCCTCCTCTGGTGGTCTCAGATCTCTTTGAAGATGTTAAAGATGGAGTGATGTTGTTGGCTCTTCTTGAAGTCCTGTCTGGTCACAAACTGGTAAGCTAAAAAAAAACGACTCAAACATCTTCATTAGATTTACATTTCTGCAATATAGAGTCAACATTGTTTTAATGTTGTGAGTGACATTGTTTTAAATGACAGAAAACATGATAATACAAGTCATATTAGAAAAAACACAGTGTGTTCACTGCACATTATTAGCATTCACGTATGCGCAGACACATGAATACACACATTCTCAAGAAACAATCCCATAAGACTGGCTAGTGATGCCTCATGTCTTTGCACTGCGGTAACAATCGATATACCAAGTATATTTTCTCATGCCATTTATTTGGTGTTATATATAACTATCATGCTCATCTGCTTTCTTGCTGTCTCTTTCTGCTTTCTCTTCTGTTTGTTTTCATCTCTTTCTCCCCATTCCTTGCTGGGTATTTACATTTTCCTCTTTCTATCACCGTTTTCCTTTTGTCTGCTGTGCTATCCTCTCCTGTCTGACAGCCGTGTGAGCAGGGCCGCAAGCTGAGGAGGATCCACTGGGTTGCTAACGTGGGAAGAGCGCTCAAGTTTCTGGAGGGCAGGAGGGTAAGGCAGTCCATTCCCAGAGTGCTTTGCTCAGGTGTACAGCTCCAGGTCATAACCACTCAGTCTGACCTACACAACCCTTTCCCCGCTCTGATTCAGCTCTCTCGCTTTACAGCACTGACTCACAAGAGACAAAGAGAAGGAAAACCTAGTTCTTTATTTCATGTTTAATTCTTACTCTAAACGACAAGAAATTGTTTCATTCAAGTCACCTACAAATGAAGGATTTACGGATTAATTAGAACATGCTAGATGGCTCAGTATAGATTTATGAGGTGATTTTGACACCTCAGACTCAAATCATTCTCCTTATTGAGGTTTAGTCCTGAGTCACCATAATATAAATCTGTCTCTGCCTCACATGTGGCAATGAGCTTTCCTCATGGAGTCTCTCTTTCTGTCTGTGGTTGTCAGAGCTGAACAAATGGACTAATTAGGGGTTAGATAATGTACAGTCAGCTATGCATTTTTGAAAAAGACATTATAACATAGAAATAATTGGCCTACTGTATTAAAAATGCATAGACATGTATGTGTATATAAACATATATATGCATTTAGGATATACACTATCATTCAAAGTTATTTTTTTTAACCCTCTGGCCCTCTTCAGTCCAAAAGTTTGAAATTTGATTTTTTTTTGCTTCATCGGAATGGGATGACACTTAGTGACTTTTGTCAGATTAGCTATGTGAACACACAAAAAATTTACATGTTTCAGATGTTAAAGGGTCGGAAAGTCTCACTTGGGCTCCTTCACGGTCAAAAATGACTGACATAGGAAATGAGTGTGAAATAGAAAAAAGATATAAACTCAGAGAATCTTTTGGTGGTACAAACTACAAATCAGCCACTGTGCAGAAAAAAGTGCACAGCAATGAAGGACACTTAAATATCAAGAGTGCAAAATAGACACACACACACACCCCCACACACATATATATGAACTAGCGTGACTATAACACAGAGCATGTTTTTGCAAATGAAATAAAATCAATAATTCAGCCACAATGCAGTAAAAAACGAACAGCAAGACACACACACAACACACTATTATCCACACAAAAATGAACTGGTGTGGCTGTAACAATATGGTCAAATTGAGCCAAAAGACTCAAGTAAGAGGTTGAAATCAGATCAGACCCAGACTGATTAAGCGTACCTGTTCATTTTTGTCACATTTTTATAGAGTTTTGATGTTATGTGTAACAAAATGTCCTCCTCTGTGTTTAGGTTTGACTGTAGTACGATTAATGCAAAAACTGACACTTCAAATCAACATTTCAAACAAAATAAATCTAAACCTTGACAAAAAGTAGTCTTTGAGAATGTCCAACTATAAAAAAGCATAAATAAAGTATTTGTCTAAAAAACACTAGAGAATTTATAAGCCACTATATACACTCACCTAAAGGATTATTAGGAACACCTGTTCAATTTCTCATTAATGCAATTATCTAATCAACCAATCACATGGCAGTTGCTTCAATGCATTTAGGGGTGTGGTCCTGGTCAAGACAATCTCCTGAACTCCAAACTGAATGTCAGAATGGGAAAGAAAGGTGATTTAAGCAATTTTGAGCGTGGCATGGTTGTTGGTGCCAGACGGGCCGGTCTGAGTATTTCACAATCTGCTCAGTTACTGGGATTTTCACGCACAACCATTTCTAGAGTTTACAAAGAATGGTGTGAAAAGGGAAAAACATCCAGTATGAGGCAGTCCTGTGGGCGAAAATGCCTTGTTGATGCTAGAGGTCAGAGGAGAATGGGCCGACTGATTCAAGCTGATAGAAGAGCAACTTTGACTGAAATAACCACTCGTTACAACCGAGGTATGCAGCAAAGCATTTGTGAAGCCACAACACGCACAACCTTGAGGCGGATGGGCTACAACAGCAGAAGACCCTACCCGGTACCACTCATCTCCACTACAAATAGGAAAAAGAGGCTACAATTTGCAAAAAATGAAAAAATGTTGCCTGGTCTGATGAGTCTCGATTTCTGTTGAGACATTCAGATGGTAGAGTCAGAATTTGGCGTAAACAGAATGAGTACATGGATCCATCATGCCTTGTTACCACTGTGCAGGCTGCTGGTGGTGGTGTAATGGTGTGGGGGATGTTTTCTTGGCACACTTTAGGCCCCTTAGTGCCAATTGGGCATAGTTTAAATGCCACGGCCTACGTGAGCATTTTTTCTGACCATGTCCATCCCTTTATGACCACCATGTACCCATCCTCTGATGGCTACTTCCAGCAGGATAATGCACCATGTCACAAAGCTCGAATCATTTCAAATTGGTTTCTTGAACATGACAATGAGTTCACTGTACTAAAATGGCCCCCACAGTCACCAGATCTCAACCCAATAGAGCATCTTTGGGATGTGGTGGAACGGGAGCTTCGTGCCCTGGATGTGCATCCCACAAATCTCCATCAACTGCAAGATGCTATCCTATCAATATGGGCCAACATTTCTAAAGAATGCTTTCAGCACCTTGTTGAATCAATGGCACGTAGAATTAAGGCAGTTCTGAAGGCAAAAGGGGGTCAAACACAGTATTAGTATGGTGTTCCTAATAATCCTTTAGGTGAGTGTATATATATATAGGGAATTAGTGGTTACACCATGGCTTTACATAAGTTTTACTTTTCTTACTCCCACTAGATGGCACTAATCTACCTTCAAACATTGGATTTTAAATGCCTCGTCTCTATTTTAACATGGAATACTGCTTTAATTTTGTGTATTTGCGTAAAAAAAAAATTGTATTATCAATGAGGAAAATAGCTAATGAAAAGTTATAAATATTGCATAGTATCATGAAATTCCCTCAAAATTCTAAATAATAATAAAAAAATATTATTGAACAAAAATGTATTACATTAGTTTTCCTGGAAAAAAGGTTACATTTCAAGGCTTTGGTCACTTTTGACCGTGAAGGAGACACGTGGAAGGAAGAGGACCAGAGGGTTTTAAAGAAATGAATACTTTTATTCAGCAATGATGCAGTGATTAAAAGTGACAGTAAAGACGTTTATAATGTTGCTAAAGATTTATATTTCAAATAAATGGTGCTTTTCCCTAATCCTATTAATCAAAGAATACAAAAAAAAAAATTTATCATGGTTTCCACAAAAAGATTAAACCTTTTTTCAACATTGATAATAATAAGAAATATTACTTGAGGATTTTTGAGTATGTGTATATATGACATAATTATATACAATTATAGTATGTTTATAGTATATAAACCTAATATATATACAGGGAGTGCAGAATTATTAGGCAAGTTGTATTTTTGAGGATTAATTTTATTATTGAACAACAACCATGTTCTCAATGAACACAAAAAACTCA
The DNA here is from genome assembly GCA_039654625.1 of Rhinogobio ventralis. Lineage (NCBI taxonomy): Eukaryota > Metazoa > Chordata > Actinopteri > Cypriniformes > Gobionidae > Rhinogobio > Rhinogobio ventralis. The sequence goes on along the minus strand of CM077210.1, from coordinate 4,057,436 downwards.
TTAATATCAAAGCTGAATATTTTTGTATCAATATTTTAAGTAGTTTTTAGTTTTAGCTATTTTAGGGGGATATCTGTGTGTGCAGGTGACTATTACTGTGCATAATTATTAGGCAACTTAACAAAAAACAAATTGATACCCATTTCAATTATTTATTTTTACCAGTGAAACCAATATAACATCTCAACATTCACAAATATACATTTCTGACATTCAAAAACCAAACAAAAACAAATCAGTGACCAATATAGCCACCTTTCTTTGCAAGGACACTCAAAAGCCTGCCATCCATAGATTCTGTCAGTGTTTTGATCTGTTCACCATCAACATTGCGTGCAGCAGCAACCACAGCCTCCCAGACACTGTTCAGAGAGGTGTACTGTTTTCCCTCCTTGTAAATCGCACATTTGATGATGGACCACAGGTTCTCAATGGGGTTCAGATCAGGTGAACAAGGAGGCCATATCATTAGATTTTCTTCTTTTATACCCTTTCTTGCCAGCCACGCTGTGGAGTACTTGGACGCGTGTGATGGAGCATTGTCCTGCATGAAAATCATGTTTTTCTTGAAGGATGCAGACTTCTTCCTGTACCACTGCCTGAAGAAGGTGTCTTCCAGAAACTGGCAGTAGGACTGGGAGTTGAGCTTGACTCCATCCTCAACCCGAAAAGGCCCCACAAGCTCATCTTTGATGATACCAGCCCAAACCAGTACTCCACCTCCACCTTGCTGGCGTCTGAGTCGGACTGGAGCTCTCTGCCCTTTACCAATCCAGCCACGGGCCCATCCATCTGGCCCATCAAGACTCACTCTCATTTCATCAGTCCATAAAACCTTAGAAAAATCAGTCTTGAGATATTTCTTGGCCCAGTCTTGACGTTTCAGCTTGTGTGTCTTGTTCAGTGGTGGTCGACTTTCTGCCTTTCTTACCTTGGCCATGTCTCTGAGTATTGCACACCTTGTGCTTTTGGGCACTCCAGTGATGTTGCAGCTCTGAAATATGGCCAAACTGGTGGCAAGTGGCATCTTGGCAGCTGCACGCTTGACTTTTCTCAGTTCACGGGCAGTTATTTTGCGCCTTGGTTTTTCCACACGCTTCTTGCGACCCTGTTGACTATTTTGAATGAAACGCTTGATTGTTCGATGATCACGCTTCAGAAGCTTGGCTATTTTAAGACTGCTGCATCCCTCTGCAATATATCTCACTATTTTTGACTTTTCTGAGCCTGTCAAGTCCTTCTTTTGACCCATTTTGCCAAAGGAAAGGAAGTTGCCTAATAATTATGCACACCTGATATAGGGTGTTGATGTCATTAGACCACACCCCTTCTCATTACAGAGATGCACATCACCTAATATGCTTAATTGGTAGTAGGCTTTCCAGCCTATACAGCTTGGAGTAAGACAACATGCATAACGAGGACGATGTGGTCAAAATACTCATTTGCCTAATAATTCTGCACTCCCTGTATATATATATATATATATATGCATTATGCAAGTTGATATTCTGATCATATTTTTTTTCCGAGAGAGAGCTGTTCCAGAGAGCTGTGGAAATAAAGGAAAGGAAGAGGTTTACTGTCATTGTCTATTATCACATAGTAAAACCATAGTGATTTGGAGAAATGGAGCCCATTTTTTCCCCTCTGTATAAACAGGATATTTTTTCATATCATCTCTCTGGGGAGAAGGACATAGATATTTAATTTACTGTGTAGCTGTGCTTCAGACGTTCATTATCCGGCCTGTCAGTGAATGAAGCTGAGCTAAGCCTCCCACTCCTGAGGTGGTCTGTCTGTGTATCTGATCTCTCAAGGAGATGAGGATTCATTTCGTAAGCTACAGTCTTTCACCATCTTATCTGTCTCTGTCATCCCTCTCTCATCTCTCTCTATTCCCTGTGGAGCACAGTGGGAGAAACCAGATTAGAGAACTGTTTTGTATTATGTCGAACTGTACTTTTACATCCAATCTGGGACACAATATTTTAAGTAAATGGATGCTTTTTTTGCTTTAAGAAAGTGGATGTTATGATTGTGAGTTGCGTGTGTGAATTTGTATGTGTGGCTGGTTCTTAATGTATCTGCCTTGGTGTGTGTATAACCAGCCAGATCTCATGAAAATGCGTATCTATAGCACGAATTGTATTTATCGTGCGATTTATACGGCAAAATCTGTTTTTACGTGCTTATGATACGCACGTAACCCACACCACTAAACCTTCCCAATGGGGTGACAATGCGTATCATATGCATATAAGGCGTATAAATCGCACGATAAATACAATTTGTGCTAAATATATGCATTTCATGAGAACGTGTTGGTATAACAATGGGTGCAATGCCCAGTTTTGTTTGTGACTGAAGGGATTTGGGTTATCTCAGAGCTGGGGTCCTTATCACATGTCCTTCGGTTGATGGGCCACACTTTTGTTAACAGCATGTAATGACCTCTATTCTTCTTTTTTCTGTCTGTCTTCCTTTTGTTTTGTCACCGTTTCAGTCGGCCTACAGAGGATCTCCGGTGAGTGTGACCTTTCCTGTGACTATGTCAATGATTGACACTATCACTTTTTGAATCAGGATCTCTCCAAATGTAACAATAACTGACTTTCATAAAAGGGATAATACAGGGAATCCAAAATATTTCCCCAAAATAAAAATGTCTGAATGTCTGAGATGCTCTCTTTCATGCAATGAAAGTGAGAAGGGATCAGTGTTATTTTAGTATTATTTATATACAATTATAGTATGTTTATAGTATATAAACCTAATATATATATATATATATATATATATATATATATATATATATATATATATATATATATATATGCATTATGCAAGTTGATATTCTGATCATATTTTTTTTCCAAGCACATTTTACCAACTCCAAACCACATTAAGTGAAAGTGAAGTGGAAGTGATGTGAAAAACTCCTTATATTCAGGTGTGCATAATTATTAAGCAGGTTTTCTTTTATAGTTAAAATGGGCAAAAAAAGAGATTTTACTCGCATTCAAAAGTAAAAAATTATTAAATGCTCATGAGAAGGACGCAATACTTCCAGCCTTCCTTAACAATTATATATTACTTATAAATGATTAAATGCAAAATTATTATGATTAATGTGGTTTGGAATTAGTAAAATGTGCTTGGAAAAAAATATCAGAATATCAACTTGCATAATAATTATGCATGCACTGCATATATGACTCACTATATATATATTTATATTTTATATATTTTTGTTATATACATAATTATATATATATATATTTTTTTTTAATAATTTGTAATATTTTGTAAAAAAAAAGTTTTACAAAGATTTTAATAATTTTAGTTGTAGTTAACAGTAACAACACTATTAGGGATCAAGGGCTGTCAAGCTCCAAAAAATGATAAATGCATCATAAAAGTATCCATATGTCCTCTGTGCTTTATTCCAGTTCTTCTGAAGCCATACGCTACAATAGCTTGCAAGAAACTCAGTATTCACTAAAAATCTTGCTTGACAGCCATGGTCACTATTCACTTTCAATGTATGGAAACATTAAATCAGAAGAATGAAAGATTTATTGTTTTGAAATGACATGAGTGTAAGTGATTTTTTTGGATGAACTATGTATCTAAATATAATAGTTTGATTTTTTTTTTTGTCTTGTTTAACAGATTAAGCTAGTTAACATCAACACAACAGATGTGGTAGATGGCAGACCTTCTATTGTACTAGGGCTGATATGGACCATCATCTTATATTTCCAGGTAAAAAAGGAGAGGAAACATTTCAAAGTTTATTAACCTTCATCCCTCCCTCACATCCACAAATCCTTCCCTCGTGGGTCAAAATGACCTGAAGCCCTAAAATTATACTTTTTTTTTGTCCAGAAAGCTTATATCATTTCACTTTTATAATATTTTTTCTATTTTTTAATGCTATTTTTATTTTTTATTTTATTTACCTTTAAATTACTAGATTTGATCAATAAATAATATAATTTAAGCACATTCTTCACATTCTTTCAACTTAAATTCAAAATAACTCCAATACATGCAATAACCAGCTCAAAATATCTCAATTTGGGTGTGTCTGCTGACCTCATGTGGAAAAAAATAAAATAAAATGTGTTGTTTCATGACTCTTGCCACAGAATTTTGAGAATTCTTTAGGCTTTTCTATGTATACTGAATCATTCCTCGCATTCCATTCATTCAAGGATTTTTTTATTATAACCACATAAACTCCACGAATCTAGTCAATTTTTTTAATGTATTCGTAGTTCAAGTGCGACAAAAGTCCTGAGGTCTTGGACCGCTCAGATGAACACTGTTTAAAAAAAATGACCCGAGGGAAGGATGAATAATTCATACTTTCAAAAATTGCACAAAATCCTGGAGTAGCTAAAAATAGTAACATTTTCAAAATTCCTCTTCTCGTTCAGATAGAGGAGTTGACCAGTCATCTACCAGCCCTACAACCTCAATCTAGCAGCAACTCATCAGTGGAAAGCTCCAACAGCACTGAGACCAGCAGCCCGCCCGTCAAACGCAAGCCCCGCCTTTCTTTTCAGGGCGGGGCCAAGAGAGCCCTGCTCAAATGGGTCCAGACCACTGCAACAAAGTAAGAACTGCATTGTTGATATGTGCCTGTGCAAGCCGTTAAATGAATGTATTGTTCTTTGCTCCCGTGATCCCGTTTCCCTAAGTAAAGCACATGACTGCATTCTTACATGGTTTCGACATAATGTACATACTCACGCATGTGCTTACAGGAGATTGGGTCTCGATGTGAAGGATTTTGGCCCCAGCTGGCGCACAGGGGTGGCTTTTCATGCTGTCATCTTTGCTTTGCGACCCCATCTGGTAAACATGGAACAAGTCTGGAGGAGACCTAACCGGGATAACCTAGAAAAGGCCTTCTCATTGGCTGAGAGAGAACTGGGCATCCCACGAATACTTGACCCTGAAGGTGATACCGATCCTACAGAAAAATAGAAATGCTTTTTATCTCAAGACAATATATAGTGTTGCAAGTTTGCAGATTTTGGACGCTTGAGAAGCATCCAATCCAATTCATGACAAGAGATTTGAGTTATTTTTTTATGTAAATCCTTATTAGCTGGTATGTATATAGGATACAAATGTGTCCATTCAAATTGTGTTGCACAAGGCTCTAAGCGCCAAAATGCTTAAATTCTAATTAGCAGCCCGCCACTCACACAGGATGTGATTGATGAATTTTTAATGGAGGGGTTAAGTCTTAGACCTCCTAGACGCCATCTGAGCTTCCCCATGCTTCCTAACATGAGTCTGACAAATGAAGTTTGACATTTAAACGATTAGTGGCCCATTAGCCATGGTAAAGCTGACTGAACAAATAGTAAACGGTGAGTCAATGGACATCGTCAACCATGGATCTTTTGTAAAGGAAATGCAAATATGTACAGTGGTATATACAGACAGAAAATCCATAAATTAGATATTCAAAGACTGATTCATACTGTGTCTGAAAAAGTATTTAAAGCAAAGAATCTTATAAGAAATGTTTCTTGTTCTTGACAAACCAGTGTACTAGCATTATATAAAAAAGTGGCAATTACTGGTGGAGATGATTTTCAAAATACCCAAAAGAACATATTGTGCATATGATCTTTGAAATTTTAGTAGGTAATTTCGTGGTGTGTTAAGCTAAATGATAATGCATGGATGCACAAAAACAGGAGACAGGAGGTAAAGCTAAAAGTAAATGACTGTGACTGAAAAAAATCAATTAAATCAAATTTGCCACAGAACAATGAACCACAATGAGTGGGTAAAAATTCAAACAAAAGAAGATGGCAAACCTTCTTTCTGCAAAGAGAGGGAGCATTTGAATAGAGTTAGTTATTATGGGCCTCGTCTGAACACAGGGTTTCATTGCAGAACAACTTGTAAAATGGCTGTAAATGTAAATCTGTAATGTGATTTAGATGTGGATGTGGATAAGCCAGATGAGAAGTCCATCATGACGTATGTGGCACAGTTCCTTAAGCACCACCCAGATCGCCAAGAGAAAGAGATTGGGCGGCAGCAAGAAGAGGTACAGTACTATAATATTTCTCATCTAACAACCAAAGTTCATGTCTCATGGTCAGATACCTATGCTTTTTACTATGTTTCTTAAATGATCAGTTGTGGTCAGAATTATTGGCATCCTTGGTAAATATGTATAAAGATGTAATAAATCTGCATTGTTTATCCCATTGATCTTTCATTAAAAAAAAATCACAAAAATCTAACCTTTCATTGAAGTAAAATAATTGAAAGTGGGGGGAAAATTTCATTATGAAATAAATGTTTTACTCCAGTGCATGTTGGCCACAATTATTGACACCCCTAGAAATTCTTATGAGTAAAATATCTTTGAAGTATATTCCCATTCATATTTATGTTCTTTTAGCACACCAGGGTGACTAGGAGCATGAAATTGTCCAGCCATGTTGACTTCCTGTTCCACAGGAGTATAAATATGAGGAAACACAAAGGCCAAATTCCCTTAATCATTCATCACAATGAGTAAAACCACAGAATATAGTTCTGATGTGCAGCAAAAGATTGTTGAGCTTCACAAAATAGAAAGTGTCTGTAAGAAAACAGCTAAAGCATTGAAAATCCCCATTTCCACCATCAGGGCAATAATTAAGAAGTTCAATCAACTAAAGATGTTAAGAATCTGCCTGGAAGAGGACGTGTGTGTATATCGTCCTAATGCACGTGAGGAGGAGAGTTTGAGTGGACAAAGACTCTCCAAGTAGCCTAAAAAACTAGACGCACCCTAGCGGCAGCAAATGTAATTTGCAGCCAGCTTTGTCTAGCAACTCTCCGTTGGCTTGCGAGCTTGAAAAACCAAACTTTAGTCAGGCCAATCACATCGTGTATAGAGTCGGTGGGCGGGCTTAACGTAATGACGGCAGAGTTGCGACGGTTCTGCGTGCTATTCGAAAACAAAGAAGCTGGCGAACAGCGGTCTTTCGAAGCGGCTTTGGCCATGACTCTGGAAGACTTGGAGTTAAGCTTTTCTTTGAGAAAAGAACGGCACTGAAGTCATTCTTAAAAAGGAAGATGTGTTTGGAGTTTTGCCGACCGGAAACGGCAATAGTTTAATCTATCAACTAGCTCCGCTTCACCTTCTTCGTTGCTCTAGTTGGTTGCAGCGCTATCCTTGTGCGTGCAGAGGGAATTTGAAAGACAACCGTTTATCCTGCCCCTTGGATTGAGCCCTGTCAATGGTGTGTTCCCAGACCCAACATCTTGATGTGGGTCTAGCTTGTCAGGCTACTCTCCAAGATCACAGATGGAGAATTGCAGAGATTAGTTGAGTCTTGGGGTCAGAAAGACTAAAAAAATTATCAAACAGCCCCAGCATCACCACAAGTTGTTTGGGAGGGTTTAAAGAAAAATCCTCTTTGCTCATCCAAAAACAAACTCCAGCATATTCAGTTCAGACACGACTGGAGCTTCAGACGGGACCTGGTTCTGTGGTCAGATCAAACTAAAAAAAGAGCTTTTTGGCAGCAAACACACCAGATGGCTTTGGTGCAAACAGGGATAAAAAGTCCCCCATGTCCACGGTTAAATATACCGTTCGATCTTTAATGTCCTGGACATCTTGTTCAGATTCATAGTATCATAGATTCTAGCAAATACTAACAGATAAAAATCAAAACCTGACGCTTCTGCTAGAAATCTGATAATGGGCCGTGGTTGGATCTTCCATCAGGACAATGATCCAAAACAAACATCAAAATCAACACAAAAATGTGTGACTGAGCACAAAATGAAGCTTCTGCCATGGCCGTCCCAGTTCCCTGACCTGAACCCTATAGAGAATGAGTGATGAACTGAAGAGAAGAGCTGGGAATCTGAAGGATCTGGAGAGATTCTGTATGGAGGAATGGGCTCTGATCTCCAAACTCATCAGGCATTATAGGAGAAGACTCGGAGCTGTTATCTTGGGGAAAGGTAGTTGCAAAAAGTATTTAATAAAAGGGTGCCAATAATTATGGCCAATGTGTTTTGGAGAAAAGCATTTATTCATAATGAGATTTTCCCCCCACTTTCAATTCTTTTACTTCAATGACAGGTTAGAATTGTGTGCATTTTTTAAAATGAAATATCAAAAGTATAAACAATGCAGATATATTTTCACAGCCGCCTCATATTTACCAAGGGTGCCAATAATTCAGACCACAACTGTATCAACAGACTTATTTGTGGAGTCATGTCTCTCTACTCACCATTTTCTTACACTATATCTCTCTCTTTATACTCCACCCTCTGTTTTGTCCACTAACGTCTTGTTGTTTACATGCATTCCTTCTTTGTCTCAAGTTTTATCTTGCTCCTCGAGCCATTGAGGAAATGTTAGAGGTACGTTTGCTCGTATAAAACGCATTATGCCTGCTTTGACTGCTCTGCCACTATTTCCACCTGCTGCTGCTGCTGTGCCATGTAGTTTGAGATCCTTTTTGCCTTCCTTTTCATCATGAGCGGTGCAATACTGTGTGGATCAGGTTTAATAATCCAGGGCATTGTACGACTTTAATATGTCCCATATAATTTTACTCCCTTCACTATCACATTTGCATTACAACTGGAACTTTGGGTTGCATTAACATGACAATAACAACCTTTGACTTTTTTTTTGCGTTGATACCGATAGCCTGATGATTAGCATTAGTAGCAGTCTTTAAAGAATAATAATGGTTCATAATCAAGTTGAAGCGGTGAATTAATCCTGTCACCACCTGGTCCTTTTGTAGAGACCATTACTTCCCTCATGTTTCAGAGTCACTGTAATTTAAACCATTTTTGTTCCTTTGTTATACATTTAAACTAAGACAATTTTAGGTTTTAATATTCCAGGGCATTGCGTGCCTGTGAAAGTATTGGTTTCTGGGAGGTGGGGAGGAGATCATGCGGCAGACGTTGGCAAGGTCATGATATAATCATTTTGATGACCCAAAGGCATTGCCTCGTAGAGGATGCCAAAATGTAAGATGAGCGCCGGAAGAATAGGCTTAATTTCATTAGAATTAGCTGAACACTGCTCTCACTTTCTCGCTCTTGTTCCTAATTCATAATAGGGAGGGTAAATGTGTGTAAAATGATTAGTATCTCCCCTGCAGAGCTGATTTCTTGCTCCCCCGTGGAGAGGTTTGGGGCAGATCTGCACAATGTAAGAGAAGAACTCTGCAAACAGCAGGAACAAAGGCTGCGTTGGATTTATAAACGTGGCATTAGTGATGCATGTTTGAACAGCAAAATTGTATTGAGTCGGGGGTTTAAAGTGCATTAAATTACTTTAGGTAAGGAAATGATGAGCGTAGAGCTCCCTAAGGGCCTTAAATCTTTGCAAATGTTTGCCTTTTGTCTTGTTTCTACAATCCTAACTAACCCAGCACTCTTTTTTTCCGCTCAGAGGGAGCAGCGTAAGACACTGAGGGAGCTGAAAGCGTGGGCAGATCAGTTGGAGAGGGACTGTGCTCATGCCCAGAGGGACGGAGGAAGTCTTGGTGTGCAGTACCAGGTGAGCTCAGGGTCTCACTCACAACATAAGGTATCAAAATTGGATACCTGAGTAAAACTTTAGGAATCTAAAGCCACGTTTCCACCGCAGGAACTAGGGACTTTTGGGTGGTACTCTGTGTGTTTCGACCATAGACTGTAAAAAAAGATGGACGACGCCACTTCACTATCTTCTATTGTAGAAAAGTGAAGCCGGCAATTTCCGAATAAAGCGCTGACATCTTGCGCTGATTTGGGACCTGCGTCTGCGCAGTAGTGACCTCGGGACCTAAGTCTGCACAGTAGTGAGCAGGAAGTAGAGCCACAATATCAAAACCCCGCCCACACTTCCTGTTAGCACAGTTTACTGCAGAACAACTTATTATGTCGGTGTGAAATAAACAGTTATGGAAATGTAGAAATTAAAGCTAAAGCTCTAATCTCCTCCCGAAAATCCCCCAAAAAAGTCCATTGGTGCCTCAGTGACTACTTCACTCAGAGGAGCTGTCAATCACAGCTGTCAATCATGACGTCACACCCCCCATTTTTATAGCATCAAATAACTAACTAAACCTAAACTTATTTAAAGGGGTCATATGATGCGATTTCTTGTTTTCCTTTCTCTTTAGTGTGTTATGTAGCTGTTTGTGCATGTATAAGATCTGCAGAGTTACAAAGTCTCAAACCCAAGGAGATATTCTTTGCAAAAGTTAAGGCTCAGCCACACCTTCCTAAAACGCTTCGTTCAAACACACCCCCACATCTCTACGTCAGTATGTGGGGGCAGAGTTTCATAACACCGCCCAAATGTTTATGCAAAGAAAGAAGGCATAACTTTTATTCTCGCTGTAGTATTGTTGTCGCCGGCGCCACCATGTCATGGAGACATTGTGTTTTTCATTGCGAAAGCCAAACTACTTTGTTTGGCCTTCCAAAAGAGGGGACAACTAGAAAACAGTGGCTAAGCTTTAGTTACAACACTGTTCCAGAACAGTACAATGCAATTCGACTGTTGCTGCGCATTTTTCGGAGGACTGTTTCTTGCACCTGGGAGAGCACAGACCGTTTCTACGTCTTTGTCGTTTCTGCGATAACAAATGCAGACTTACCAATCTGATACTTTCTGGTCCAGTCACGCTGGCGACGTTGATCGATCAGCTTGGTCATCTGCATCATCCAGATCAGATTCGGGCTCGAATTGATAAGATAAGACCGACATTATCATCTATCAATATTGCTTTGCTTTGGGAGCTGATGTTCCAAATATGGTAAGGACCTTGACATTTCCGTCCGACGCTTAAGGTATTCGGGCCAATCACAATGCACTGGATCGCTGGCCAATCAGAGCACGCCGCGCTTTTCAGAAAGATGAGCTTTATTAAAATCGACGCGTTTCAGAAAGGAAGGGGCATAGAGGAGCAACAATAATGTACAGTATGTGTAAAATAATGACTTTTTTAACCTAAAACCACGTAAACACATTGCATTAAACCAAATACACAAAATAATGTTCTTTTTAGAACCATCATATGACCCATTTTAAAGAAAGAACACTTGAACTTACATCAGCGTGATAAAAACTGCCTAAAATGACAGTAACCATCTTTGGAAAAAATTTATTTGAAGTGTAATTTGATTGTTTAGTTTGTCTCGCGTCGCATTAGAATACATGAAGGGGGCGGGTTTATGACCTATACTAGGACCAGCCACCTGGGGGCGGTCGAGACACTTTGGCTTCACTTTTCAGGACGTGTGCGGCACACTTGGTTCCGACGGCAGGGACCAGGGTTCACACAGCATTTTGATTGGTTGACATTTTATTTCAACCACCATTTTTAAAAGTCTGTTGCGGTGCATGCAGTACAAGTTGTTTGCTATTCGCATCAACAATGGAGTTTAAAAAATACGACCGATGGACCGACGGCTTTATTAAGCTTATATGCAGAGGATGAAATCCAGCTGGAACTGGAAAGTCGTGCGCAGTCCTACGTCACCAGACTAATTTGCCTAATCTTCACGGTACTTTAGACCGCGATTAAAAACGCAGGGAGAAATGTCTGAGAGAAAAAAAAGTTCCTGGGATAAATTGTTCCGGGTAATTTTGGTGGAAACGCGATCCCCTGTAAGTGTTAAGTGATATTGTTTTTTAAATGGCCACTGTTGATGCCGATGTCCAAGAAAGCAGTGTGGCTGCTGGTTGAAGTAATGCTGATATACAGTGGGGTCCCAAAGTCTCAACTACTAGTGAAAATGCATCTATTGTGTATTTTTGTAACTTAATAGAAGTGTTTTCATTTATAAATAATGAAATCAACAGCTGGAAACGAAATAACATCAAATCCAGAATTCTTACAGAGCTCCAGACAGTGGAGTCAGAAGTGAGTCAGATTCATTCAGTCAGTGAATCATGCTTTTGAACAGCCATCATAATAAAGCGATTCTGTAATTTGTCATTTCAGGAGCCAATAGCTTCCGTTTTTTTGTCTAGCCTATTTGGTATTTAGCCGTTTTTTTTTAATGACTCCAGCACTTGAGCAATAAGTATATGAACGATCCACAGTTTTATGCGAATGTTGATGCTTTAAATGTTTGGGGTCAGTAAGAGTTTTTCTTTTGAAAGACATTAATGATTAAATCGATCAAAAGTGACAGAAAAGAACAGTGAACGAAATTCAAAAGTCTAATTCTAATTGGGAAATAATCATTTTAAACTATTTGCAAATAATATTTGTATTAATTTGCATTAAAATATCTGTACTTTTATTTGTATGTCTAAAATGGCACAAATGTGAAACGTTTCTTCTCTTCACACTCCGTTAGGAATGACATGAATCACATAAATGCATATTTTCAATTAAAAACTGCGATATTTGAGAAAAAAAATTGAGTAGTTTGCATCACTGGATGTTACTGTCAGTCGCAAAACAGTTCACATGTATTAAATGGAGCCGTGTGGAGCAGTTATATGATGGATAGATGCACTTTTATGGACTTCAAAAACGGACTTTATAAAGCTTGGAAGAGCCAGGACTTTTTTTATATAACTCAGATTGTATTCGTCTGAAAGAAGAATGTCATAAACACCTAGAATGACTTGAGGGTGAGTAAATCATGGGCTGATTTTCATTTTTGGGTGAACTAACCCTTTAAACTGATGCCTTGTGCTGGAATTCGCACTCTGCTTCTGTGACTGGTAAACTCCGCCTACTTTGATTTGATTGGCCATCTCAATCATTTTGACATTGACAAGCGCTGTGGCCACCAGACTTAAAATAAAACTTTTAAACCTTTTTGTCATCCTAACAACAACATACAGAGAGCAATTTGGCCATTTCTAATTATTGGAGGGGACTTGTCCCCCTCAGTGTCTATGGTGGTTACGGCCCTGTGTGAAACTGAAAACTGGAGTAATGATGCTCAAAATTCAGCTTTAAAATCAGAGGAATAAAATTACATTTTTCAAATAGAAAGCAGTTATTTTAAATTGTAATAATATTTCACAATATTACTGCTGTGTTTTTGATCAACTAATCATTATTCTCTGAAAGAAAAATGAAAAATTGTGAAATATATAGTAGATCCCAGACAAAACACCCACATATGCATACAGACCACGCTAATATACATTAGAGCTGAAAGCTCTCGTCACTTTCATAATCATGGGCACTACACACCAGTGAAGCGACGTCTGTGGCGCCCACGGACATGTTCCATATTCAGAAGAGTCAGAGCTCTAGCAGGGACCGCATGGGTAGAGAGAAAGTGGAAAATTGGAGCCCATTATTGCATGAATACATGCATGTGCAATTTGGCTGTTTAAATTCTTTTTCAGCTTTTGGCATGTGTCTCTTTCTCTCTTTCTCTTGCTTTGTCATTTTTTGGACAGGTTGTGTTATCTTGCTGTCTCTCTCCTATTAGCATTACATTGGGCATCATTTGAATATTCTGAATTTTAATCATTTAATTTCCTGTAGTTCTTTCTTTTATTTATTCACTCACTTGCTCTCTCTTTCACTTAGACTTTCAAGCGTTATCGTGTTCAGTTTGAGGTGCAGAGAAGACAAGTGGAGACGTGTGTTCAGTCCACTCAGAAGGACGGCAAGCTGACTGCAGATCAGGCTCTGGTCAAACAGGCCTGGGAGAGACTGTCTGCAAGGGTCAGATACACCATAGATTTTCATTATTTTTATACGAAGCTAATTACAATACATAGACTAACCCTAATCCAAACCCTAACTCTAGTCCATTTGAGGACATTCACAGTAGATTTAGCTGATTTTGTTTTGTTAAAGGTGTTGTCATTTTTGTGACAGTGGAAATCATTTTTATTGCAACAGAAATGACGCACTTTACCTTTTAAATAAGACATGCTTCTATAATATAATATAATAATATAATATAATGTAATGATATGATATAATTAGTACATTACAGTGTATCTCACACGTCTCATTTAACTCTTTAAGTTCATTTAAGACGTTATTTAACTCATGTAAGACTGCTCTTATGAGGATACTCGACAAAACGGACATTTTGGCACAATTGTGTGTGTTATTGTTTGTTCAAGCGTGAAAGAGAACTCGATACTGTCTTTCTGTGCGTCGTGTGTAGGGCTGGGTATCGGTTCAGATGTTCCAATTCGATTTCGATTCGCAAGCTCTCAAATCGATTTGATTTCGATTCAACTCAATGAATATAGATTTAATACAAATACTATATTTATAAAAAAGAACAGTGAACATAAGTTTAGAAGTGGGTAATTAAAAAGAAATTAAGAGCCACAAACCTGTATATTAAACTTTTTATTTTAGGTACACTTGGGTACATTAAAACAGAACCCATCTCTACATTTCGAATGCATACAGTTATGTTAAATACAGTACAATGGCCTTGTATCTTTGCAAATAAAAAATGCAATCGATTCAGTGATCTTTTGTGCACAAGGTGAATTGTGAGGAATTTTGCTTGTGAATGCATTTGAAATCTTCGGCTGTGTGCTTGGCTGTGGGGGTGTTTCAACGTCTGGATGATGTCTCATCAAATGGTTCTGCAGATTTGTAGTATTACTACAGCATTTCGCCTCAGCCTTACAAATCACGCATATAGCTTTGTTCTTGTCCACTGCACTATCGTCGTCGTCTTGCTTGCGAAATCTAAAATACTTCCATACCTCTGACTTTTTATGTGAAGGTGGCATCAACGTCGACAACGCACCTTAAGCCGCCATTTAAGCACTGAATGAATGAATGACAGGCGCACCTCTCGCTCCTTTGTAACATCTCGCAAGGCAAATAAAAGGGTGACTTCTAGTGGAGAAGACTAGTAATTAGATTTACGCAAATCTTATGTTCAATGTTTGCGGAAATAAATATGAAAAAAAAAAAGATTCGTGGCCTTTGAGAATCGATTTTGAATCGACCTAATTTTAAGAAACGATGAATCGAAGAATCTTATTTTTTTGCCCAGCCCTAGTCGTGTGTGTGTGTCATAGTCAGGACATTCACAGACAGCGCGTTCTCTTTTGTCTAGTCACGCTTGAATGGTTTAAAAGCATTTGCATGAATAAGAGCGTGATCATATAATGTAGCGCTAGCCAAAGGATGACAGAAAAAACAGATGCTGCGTTAAATATTGTTAACCCGTTAAACTGAAAAAAATTACTGCATGCGTTAAAATTGACAGCACGTAATATAATATAATATAATATAATATAATATAATATAATATAATATAATATAATATAGTATAATATAGTATAATATAATTTAATATAATTAATATAATATAATATAATTTAATATAATTAATATAATATAATATAATATAATATAATTTAATATAATTAATATAATATAGTATAATATAATGTAATGTAATGTAATATACTATAATTATTATAATATAATATAATATAATATAATTGTTATAATATAATATAGTATAATATAATATAATATATTATAATATAATATAATAATGATATACTGTAGAGGGAAGTATACAAATTCATGCAGTTATTTTTCTTGCCTGCAGCTTTTGGATTGGCATCTACAGCTGGATAGTGGTTTGCCACATCCTCTGGGTGAAGTTGGTGTGTATTTACATCGAGCAGAGAAGATCCTACGAGAGGAGCTGGTCCCTCAGCAAACCCATGATGACACCGCAAAAGCCATTCACAAAAAGAGACTACACGACCAGGTAAAGCAGGATGAGGAAGTCTGTGTCTGTATGTGTTGGAGAATGGATGAATGAGAATCTGTTAATGAGTAACAAAGCAGAACCTTCACTTTCTCCATTTAACATGAATCCTGGATCCTACATGTTTCTGTTTGGGTGTGCAGGAGAGCTTCAGGCTTCTTGAAAGACACAGGCAGACCTTGCAGTTAATCCACAGAGACAGATGTGTTAATAATGTCCCCGTTCCCATGGAACAACTGCAAGACATGGCAGAGAGGTAAAAATCATGACAGATGACCTCAAAGATTAATGAAGAGATTCAATTTATAATTTATAATTCAATTTATAATATAATTATAATTTCAATTTGTAGTGGCTATAAATAAAACTTTTATATTATAATAAATTATATTATATTATATTATATTATTACAGTTTTGTTATTGTTAACTAAAACTATTAAAATAGTTTTCGTTAATGAAGCTGAAATAAAATGATATAGAAATATTACATTTAGATTTAGATTAAATTTAGAATAAATTTAGAATAAAATAAATTAGAAATGTTGCCTTGGCTACTAACTGAAATAAAGCAAGTTTTGGTTGAAGTACTAAAGTGACTAAAACTGAAAGAAAAGTAATTCGAAGGAAAACAGAATTATAAAAAAAAAAAAAAAATTATAAAAATGACAAAACGTGTAGCAAAATTACTAAAACTAAAACTGAAAATATAAAAATTAAAGCTGATTCAAAATATTAATAAATACTATAATAGTATATTAATAATACTAAACTAACACAGTATATTATAGAAGAAGGGAAACAATAATAAATGCATAAAAAATATGCAGATAATCATAAATTCTTATGGTCATAAGATATCAATATTAATTCAGATAAAAAAATAAGGAAATGAAGAGGTTTAGCAACATTTTTAATTATATTATATTATATTATATTAATTATATTATTAACCTGTTTTTATTGAACTGCTTTCAGATTAAACTACATATCTACCTCCTCACACATTCACTTGAGCAAACTGGAATTCTGGGAAACAAAATATGGTATGCTGGCGTTTTTGACACTCGCCGAGTCCAAGCTGAAGTCCTGGATCATTAAATACGGCCGACTGGAGTCAATGGAGCTTCTGCTACAAAGCTACGGTGTAAGTTTACAAACCATTTGTTCTTTCAGCTCCTTCCCATACAAATACATTTTCATGTATGGTAATGTGATCTTTACTTGTGTTGATCTCTAGGCTTTTGTGGAGGGCCAGCAGTTCTTTGAGAAGTATGAATCCAGCCACCAGGCTCTGATACAAGCCGCTGAGCTCTACATTAAAGCAGACAGCTCAGGTATGCTTCATATTCTCAATAATGTTGTGTTTTATATGCCTAAATGATAGTTTGGTAACTTTCTAGCAGTTATTTTTATCTTGGTGTTTCACTGTGCAATTTTTCTCCTCACTTTATATGAGATTTTGATCCTGGGCCCCATACATTCTGTGCAGCCTTGAGTGAATCAAAAAAATACATTTGTAATGTACAAATCGTATCATGGCTGGGCAGATAAAGGCAGTTTTTTTCAAAGCAAATCCTTCAGATTTCAGCATCTCAGTGTCCAGAGGGCAGACTGATAGCAGCTCACCTTGTTTCACCCTCAGTGAGTTTAATCCTTGTGGACTCAGAAGTCAATCCGTCTGTGCCTGTAGCATCTTCCTGCTGTGTCTGTGTCTCTCTGTGTTTCATGTTCTTTTCCGTTTGGTTTTTCTTTCTCTTTCTACGCTCATTCCTCTCTCCTCGGGCTACTGGTAAATGAGGTTTTCCCAGGCACAGAGCTCAAAAGGGAATTCCAGTCCATTAGTGCAGATACTGCATTCTAATTGGGTTTCTCTGGGCAATAGACTGCCAACATGTTGCTTTGTCCATGCCTCGGGCAACCTCAGCATAGGGGAGGTCTTTGTGATATATATCTGAAGTGTGATTGGAAGATCACAAAGTAGGTCTTCCAGAAGCCAATCACATTATCATTGTGGTTTATTGCAGCGCTACTCAACTGGTAGGTTGCAACTCAAAAATGGGTCACTGGCATTTTCTGAAAGTGTTGTAGACAGAATATTTATTATATTATATTAATTATATTATATTATATTTTTTTATATTATATTATTAGGGGTGAATTCAGGTTGATTGGGACACTTTTTTCAAATAATCTCAAAGGCAAAAAGTGTCCCAATTACCCTGAAGTCATTGTCTGGCTATCACCAAACCAAGCTGAATCTTTTAAGATTGAACATTGGTCTGGGGAGTCTGCTCTGTATTTTTACCGCACAAGAGGCGTGATCAACGGGCATAGTTCAAATGACTCTGTACTCAATTGGATAGTCCTTCAACCAATCAGACCAACGATCCATCGCTTCTCTATCCTTCATTGTGTTAAACCCACCAATAGCGCGCCAAGTGGATTATCCGGTTTGTGATTGGTCCCCACAAATTTGTAACAGAAGCAGGATAAAAATATGCACAGGTTTCCAGCCTGAGCTGCAGGGCGAAATCAAATCGCCGGCAGATCGGGCTGGGTTGACCCAGTCTACTGAAGTCACCCTATATTATATATTATATTATATTATATTATATTATATTATATTATATTATATTATATTATACACTCACCTAAAGGATTATTAGGAACACCATACTAATACTGTGTTTGACCCCCTTTCACCTTCAGAACTGCCTTAATTCTACGTGGCTTTGATTCAACAAGGTGCTGAAAGCATTCTTTAGAAATGTTGGCCCATATTGATAGGATAGCATCTTGCAGTTGATGGAGATTTGTGGGATGCACATCCAGGGCACGAAGCTCCCGTTCCACCACATCCCAAAGATGCTCTATTGGGTTGAGATCTGGTGACTGTGGGGGCCATTTTAGTACAGTGAACTCATTGTCATGTTCAAGAAACCAATTTGAAATGATTCGAGCTTTGTGACATGGTGCATTATCCTGCTGGAAGTAGCCATCAGAGGATGGGTACATGGTGGTCATAAAGTGATGGACATGGTCAGAAACAATGCTCAGGTAGGCCGTGGCATTTAAACGATGCCCAATTGGCACTAAGGGGCCTAAAGTGTGCCAAGAAAACATCCCCCACACCATTACACCACCACCACCAGCCTGCACAGTGGTAACAAGGCATGATGGATCCATGTTCTCATTCTGTTTACGCCAAATTCTGACTCTACCATCTGAATGTCTCAACAGAAATCGAGACTCATCAGACCAGGCAACATTTTTCCAGTCTTCAACTGTCACATTTTGGTGAGCTCGTGCAAATTGCAGCCTCTTTTTCCTATTTGTAGTGGAGATGAGTGGTACCCGGTGGGGTCTTCTGCTGTTGTAGCCCATCCGCCTCAAGGTTGTGCGTGTTGTGGCTTCACAAATGCTTTGCTGCATACCTCGGTTGTAACGAGTGGTTATTTCAGTCAAAGTTGCTCTTCTATCAGCTTGAATCAGTCGGCCCATTCTCCTCTGACCTCTAGCATCAACAAGGCATTTTTGCCCACAGGACTGCCGCATACTGGATGTTTTTCCCTTTTCACACCATTCTTTGTAAACTCTAGAAATGGTTGTGCGTGAAAATCCCAGTAACTGAGCAGATTGTGAAATACTCAGACCGGCCCGTCTGGCACCAACAACCATGCCACGCTCAAAATTGCTTAAATCACCTTTCTTTCCCATTCTGACATTCAGTTTGGAGTTCAGGAGATTGTCTTGACCAGGACCACACCCCTAAATGCATTGAAGCAACTGCCATGTGATTGGTTGATTAGATAATTGCATTAATGAGAAATTGAACAGGTGTTCCTAATAATCCTTTAGGTGAGTGTATTATATTATTACAGTTGTGTTATTGTTAACTAAAACTAAATACATATTTTTAATTTTTAAGTACTAAAATTACTAAAACTGAAATAAAAGTCATTTGAAGCTAGACATAATTATAAAAACAAAACCAAAAATAATAAAAATGACAAAACATAACAAAATGACTAAAACAAACTAAAATTTACAATAAACAATAATAAATGCACAAATAATATGCAGCTATTCATAAAATCGTATGGTTATGATATAAGAGCAATATTAATTAAAATAGCGAAATAAATAGGTTTAGCAACTTTTTAAAGGGAAGGATAATTCTTGATGTCAAGGATTTATTATTTATTTAGGTAACACTTTATTTTAGTGTCCCTGTTACATATTTTACATGTACATACCATAATAATAACAGTAAATGATGCATAATTACATGCAACTAACCCTCAACCAAACCCTATAGTAAGTACATTTAGTTAATTAATATTAATCAGTACTTAAATATATAATTACACTGTAACAATGACACCTTCAAATAAAGTGTAACCTTTATTTATTAGTATTAGTGTACTAATACTAGTATCAGTATTAGATTTATTAGTACTTTCATGAATGTTTTGGCGTTTCAGTTGAGGGAGGAGTGAAGCTCTTGCTGCGAGAGGTGTCTGATCAGTGGAGGAGTCTGTCCGTGGAGGTGCGGAGTGTGAGGTCCATGCTGGAGGAGGTGCAGTGTAACTGGTTGAGGTACAACAGCTGCGTGGCCTCACTGCAGGCCTGGCTGGAGGACGCTCTGGGGGCTCTCAGACAACCTGAGAACACCAAACGGGTGAGTCAACCACATACATGTAGTCATGTCTCTAAAATAACTAGTAGGGTTATATTTATAATACATTCTTATTCTCTGTTGTTTTTCCAGGAGTTTTTTCGTAACCTTCCGCACTGGATGGAGCAGCACGCTGCTATGAACGACGCAGGGAACTTTCTGATTGAGACCTGTGATGAAACAGTGACACGTGATGTAAAGCATCAGCTTCTTCTTCTCAATGGAAGATGGAGGGAGCTGTTTCTGAAGGTCAAACAGGTAAGCAAACTCTCACTCACTCACATCTTAAATGGTTAGTTCATCCAAAAATGTAAATTCTGTCATTAATTACTCTCCCTCATGTCGTTCCAAACCTGTAAGACCTTCGTTCATCTTCAGAACACAAATTAAGATATTTCTGATGAAATCCAAGAGCTTTCTAACAGCGTCGGCCAATAGTGAGCCGGCATTCTGACGTAGAACCAGGAAGAGCTGCACTGTTTACACTACGTCAACAGTGTCAGACTTTTTTTATTTTTGTTTGTTTGTTGCGAACAAAAAGTATTCTCGTCTCTTCATAACATTAAGGTTGAACCACTGGAGTCACATGGAGTATTTTACTGATGTCTTTACTTCCTTTCTGGACCTTGAAATTTGCGTTGACGTTGCTGTTTATGTATGGTTTAGAAACCTCTCGGATTTCATCAGAAATATCTTAATCTGTGTTCTGAAGATGAACGAAGGTCTTATGGGTTTGGAAAGACACGAGGGTGAGGAATTAATGACAGAATTTTCATTTTTGGGTGAACTATCCCTTTATAGACAAGAAGCTGTCAGTTTAATGGGGTAGTTCACCCAAAAATATAAATTCTTGTCCTGTCCAAATACCCACACTTGCGGGCTTTGCACTTGACTACTTGTCTACTTGCATGACGTATTTCCTGTATTTGGCCCAAGTGTTCAAGTAGGCGTGAAGACTGCAAGTGTGTATAGAACTTTTGGTAACACTTTACTTAAAGCCTTTATGTATAGTCAAGTCAAGTCACCTTTATTTATATAGCGCTTTTTTTACAATGCCGATTGTTTCAAAGCAGCTTCACAGTGTTAAACAGGAAAATAATGAACAGAATTTGATTCGGCTGTACAGCCGCTCTGGAGAAAACAGTGCTGCCATCCAGCTCATTTCAGTTATCATATAGTGACCATGCGGGCAGATCAGTAATTTAGTTGAAATTTTAGTGTCCCCAACTGAGCAAGCCAAAAGCCAAAGGCGACGGTGGCAAGGAACCAAAACTCCTTCAGTGGCCAGAATGGAGAAAAAAACCTTGGGAGCAACCAGGCTCAGTCGGGGTGCCAGTTCTCCTCTGTGTATGATTATGATTCTGGCAACATTACAGGTCAGAAGTCATATTAGATCGAAAGATATTCGAAAGATTATTCGAAAGATCGGAGTCATCACGCTGGAGACGGGTTTAATGAGGATATCATGTCAATGCGGCATTTAAAGGGGGGAGTTTAATTGACACGCTCTCTGCAGACATTTCAGGGATGCGTTGGTCATATCTAGGTGCAGGTTCACCATCTGATCTGGATACGGCCCGGATCCGGCCGACTGCAGTAAACCTCGGGATAAACCTAGAGACTAACATAAGGATGCCATTCTTCTTATGATGTAAAAAATACATCAGGTGTTATGGGACGTGTTCCCGGTTCCGGCTGACCTAGTTAATGCAAATCATTTAACTGATTTGAATAATAGAAACTGATAATGTTTTATGTGTATGCCATAGTAAAGAGATGTGTTTTTAGTCTAGATTTAAACTGAAAGAGTGTGTCTGCTTCCCGAAAAAATGCTAGGAAGACTGTTCCAGAGTTTAGGTGCTAAATAGGAAAAGGATCTACCGCCTGAAGTTGATTTTGATATTCTAGGTATTATCAACTGGCCAGAATTTTGAGACCATAATAGACGTTATGGAGTATAATGCGTTAAGAGCTCGCTCAAGTACTGGGGAGCTAAACCATTTAGTGCTTTGTAAGTAATTAGCAAGATTTTAAAATGTATACAATGTTTAATAGGGAGCCAGTGCAGTGTTGACAGAACCGGGCTAATATGGTCATACTTCCTGGTTCTAGTAAGAACTCGAGCTGCTGCGTTTTGGACCAGCTGCAGTTTATTTATTAAGCGAGCAGAGCAACCACCCAGTAGAGCATTACAATAATCTACCCTTGAGGTCATGAACGCATGAACTAACTGTTCAGCATTTTGCATTGAAAGCATATGCCGTAATTTAGATGGTAGAATGCAGTTTTACAGATGCTAGAAACGTGGCTTTCAAATGAGGGATTGGTATCAAAGAGCACATCCAGGTTCCTAACTGATGATGAGGACTTGACAGAGCAGCCATCAAGTGTTAAACAGTATTCTAGGTTATTACAATAATTAAAAATTCAGTTTTTTTCTGAATTAAGTTGCAGGAAATTACTAGTCATCCAATTTTTTATATCAGCTATGCATTCCGGTAATCTTGTAAATTGGTAAGTTTCGTCAGGGCGTGAAGAAATATAGAGCTGAGTATCGTCAGCATAACAATGAAAACTAACGCCATGCTACCTAATGATAGCTCCCAGTGGTAGCATGTACAGGGTGAAGAGCAACGGTCTTAGCACTGAGCCCTGCGGTACTCCATACTGAACTTGTGATTGGTGTGACATCTCTTCATTTACTGCTACAAACTGATAACGGTCAGATAAGTATGATTTAAACCATGCCAATGCAATTCCACTAATGCCAGCATAATTTTCGAGTCTATTCAAAAGAATGTTGTGGTCGATGGTATCGAATGCAGCGCTAAGATCGAGTAACACTGATAGAGAGATACAACCACGATCAGATGATAAGAGTAAATAATTTGTTACTCTGATAAGAGCAGTCTCAGTACTATGATACGGTCTAAATCCTGACTGGAAATCCTCACAGATACCATTTCTAAAAAGGAGCATAGTTGTGAGGAAACTGCCTTTTCTAGTATTTTTGACAGAAGAAGAGGATCTATGACCTCTGGAAGCATCTCTTTTAGTAGTTTAGTCGGTATAGGGTCGAGCATACATGTTGTTGATTTTGATGATTTAACGAGTTTAGCCAATTCTTCCTCTCCTATAGCAGTGAATGAGTGGAATTTTTCCTCAGTGACACTACAATTCACTGTCTGAAGTGATACTGTAGTAATGCATTGTATGTTTTCATAAGTAATTAAAACCGAAGTTAAAATGCATTACAATATTCACAGAATCCTTGTTACAACTGAAATTGGTGGTTTGTCGTGTTTTAATGTATTATACTTTATAAAATGTATTCTAACTGTGGTTACAATTATTCATGAGACCATACAATGCATTATACGGTGCATTACAAAGCATAATTAATGCATTAAAAATACTTTTATTATGCATTATACATAAAGGCTTTAAGTAAAATGTCATCGAACTTTTGATTACCCAATGGGACACACTTATAGTGTTTATAAGTGTTTATAGAGCTTTTTTTTAAATTTGAAATAAAATGTAATAAAATTTTAAAATTGTGGTGCTTCTAATTAAGTGATTAAAAAGCAGTTGCAAATGTTGTACAAAATACACATAGCCTACTCATCTTTGCACCAATAAATAAAATACTATGTTTTACTACCAAATTATATGTAATATCTAATTAATTATACTTACAGTTTACTTTCGAGGCACGTGAGTTCCCGAACACAATGCATGATCGGACACACTTAGCCTCGAATACCGCTTCAAAGCGTTATTTGAGATAGTGTGGGTTTAGTGTGCATTAAGGGCACTGCAGTGGTCAAGACTGCAAGTGTGGGTATTTGGACAGTTTCTCTCATGAAACACCAAAGAAGTTTAGCGTAATGTCATAATTTTGTGTTTTTATGGAAGAAAGTCATACGGGGTTAATTCCTTTAATAATAAAGTCTGTTTTTCTCTTTTCACAGTACGCTCGTCTTCCTGAGACTCATGTAAGGACACACCAGGATGTCAGCGCAGACATGCAGCAGTTTCTGGACACTTCCATTACCAAACTTACCTCACCGCTTCATGTGTCTTTATTGGATGTCAAAGCTTTTATGCAGGATGTTGAGGTAAAAAGGGTTAAACATTCGCTGTATTTGGAGTGTGTTTGTTAAAGTGCCCCTATTATGCTATTTTAAAGGCTCCTACAACAGGTTTACATGCATCAAAGGTCAAAAAACACTTTAATTTTCTCATAATATACATTGCACATCACCACATTTTTCAATGATTCTCAAACGACTCAACGGATGAATCCGTCTCTCTAAATCCCTCCTTTCTGCGAGCTACTCTGCTCTGATTGGCCAGACGGCCCAGTCTGTTGTGATTGGTCTTCTCTGCTCTGATTGGCCAGATGACCCAGTCTGTTGTGATTGGTCTACCGCGTACAGCGCGTGTGTCAGAAGCTAAACACCCATCACCATAATTGAACTTCAGCTCCGGAGGCTTCCTAAAGCTCAGTGATTGTACACACTGTAAAGACCGTAACGATGATGTCGATTTTACCACATCAATCCGAGCGCGAGTCCGATGATGAAACATTGAAGAACTAGTTATTCAACCTGAACCTCCATCACAAGGACGACTTGAGCAGGAGTTTCTCAGTGATACGCTACTCATTTTGAGGTTCATTATGGGATGTTGCAGCTGTAATTCCTCACCATCAGCATTAACAAGTGTGTGTCCATCAACAAACCCATGTGTGTATTTCTCATTTATTGCGGTGCACATGTGGGAACTGTATCAATAACAGCGCATACGTTAGCCCAGCACTAGCGTGAATGACTGATGGAACATAAACGCTTGTAAAACAAATCTTGCTCCATCCTTTATCTTTACTCAAAGTAGTAAGAACGACAGACGAGTTGCATTAATACACACAGTTTTAGGTAATAGTGGCCCACAGCTGATGAGCAGAAGTATTTCAGTAAGACAGTAATAACGTGAGTTAGCTGGAAACTTACACAATACAAAACACAAAACTACGTATTTTGAACAACGGTAGAAAATGTATACATCAATAATTATTTATATTTACAGGTTATGATTCTGAGGAGCTGGTCCAAATAAACTGGTACTGACCCATCTTTCAAGAGCAAGCGTTTTGTTTACATTCACAAACAGCGATATTACACACTGCATGAAAGGGAATATTAGAAAAACCGTAATGGGGCACTTTAAATCTTTTTCCCTGTATGTGCCAAGTTTCACTTAAGCCTTCTGATATAATTCACACACATATTACAGGATATCAAGCACAGGCTGCCTGCTGTGGAAGCACAATATAAGGTGGCTGTACAGCTTCTGGCCAAAGACTCTGTTCATGGTGGTGGAACTAAAGCACTTTCTATTTTAACAACAACTGAAGCACAGCTCCACCAGGTTTGTATTATATTATTCATTATATAATTTCTATCTGAAAAAACATGAAAGGTAACCACAGGCTTTCTTACTACAAAGGCATCAGGAAACATGACATAATTTGTATGGCTGTTATTGGCCCAAGTATTTGGAGCTTGACAGCCTCTGGTCACCATTCACTAGCATTATAAAATGACTTCTTCTGTGTTCCGCCAAATAAAAAAAGACCAGATAAGTTTGGAATGATATGAATCATATATATACACTCACCTAAAGGATTATTAGGAACACCTGTTCAATTTCTCATTAATGCAATTATCTAATCAACCAATCACATGGCAGTTGCTTCAATGCATTTAGGGGTGTGGTCCTGGTCAAGACAATCTCCTGAACTCCAAACTGAATGTCAGAATGGGAAAGAAAGGTGATTTAAGCAATTTTGAGCGTGGCATGGTTGTTGGTGCCAGACGGGCCGGTCTGAGTATTTCACAATCTGCTCAGTTACTGGGATTTTCACGCACAACCATTTCTAGAGTTTACAAAGAATGGTGTGAAAAGGGAAAAACATCCAGTATGCGGCAGTCCTGTGGGCGAAAATGCCTTGTTGATGCTAGAGGTCAGAGGAGAATGGGCCGACTGATTCAAGCTGATAGAAGAGCAACTTTGACTGAAATAAGCACTCGTTACAACCGAGGTATGCAGCAAAGCATTTGTGAAGCCACAACACGCACAACCTTGAGGCGGATGGGCTACAACAGCAGAAGACCCCACCGGATACCACTCATCTCCACTACAAATAGGAAAAAGAGGCTACAATTTGCACGAGCTCACCAAAATGTGACAGTTGAAGACTGGAAAAATGTTGCCTGGTCTGATGAGTCTCGATTTCTGTTGAGACATTCAGATGGTAGAGTCAGAATTTGGCGTAAACAGAATGAGAACATGGATCCATCATGCCTTGTTACCACTGTGCAGGCTGGTGGTGGTGGTGTAATGGTGTGGGGGATGTTTTCTTGGCACACTTTAGGCCCCTTAGTGCCAATTGGGCATCGTTTAAATGCCACGGCCTACCTGAGCATTGTTTCTGACCATGTCCATCCCTTTATGACCACCATGTACCCATCCTCTGATGGCTACTTCCAGCAGGATAATGCACCATGTCACAAAGCTCGAATCATTTCAAATTGGTTTCTTGAACATGACAATGAGTTCACTGTACTAAAATGGCCCCCACAGTCACCAGATCTCAACCCAATAGAGCATCTTTGGGATGTGGTGGAACGGGAGCTTCGTGCCCTGGATGCGCATTCCACAAATCTCCATCAACTGCAAGATGCTATCCTATCAATATGGGCCAACATTTCTAAAGAATGCTTTCAGCACCTTGTTGAATCAAAGCCACGTAGAATTAAGGAAGTTCTGAAGGCGAAAGGGGGTCAAACACAGTATTAGTATGGTGTTCCTAATAATCCTTTAGGTGAGTGTGTGTATATATATATATATATGTGTAATTGTTTGTTTGTATCCTTACAGCTGAAAGAAAAGTGTCCTTTAATTTTGAGGGAGTGCCAGGCTCTATTTCCTCTGTTAGAGGAGCTAGAGAAACAAATCTCAGCTTTCTATCAGACAGCGGAGCACGCTGGACACATCATCACCCAACAGCACAACCAGGAAATGTGTCAGGTCAGTACAGACCACTGGGAGAAAAAGATTATCAGACCGTGAAGAATACAGTAATGATGTGAGAATGTTTCTTCTGCAGGAGCTACAGACTCAGCAGCAGACCTGTAAGCGTTGTGTTTGTGCTATGGAGCGCAGTTACCTGTCTCTACAGAGGGCGCTGTGCAGTGCGAAATCCCTACACAGTTTTGACATGTCTCTTCTGCAGAACAGAGTGACTGAGATTCAGACCACCGCACAGGTCAGACTACATTACAGCTCTGCAATAAAACATTCATACACTACCATTCAATTTTTTTTATTTAAAGGGTTTGTTCACCCAAAAATGAAAATTCTGTCTTTAATTACTCTCCCTCATGTTGTTGCAAACACGTAAGACCTTAGTTCATCTTTAGAACACAATTTAAGATATTTTTGATGAAATCTGAGAGCTTTCTGACCCTTCCATAGACTGCAATGTTATTAACACTTTCAAGACCCAGAATCCATGTGACTAAAGTAATGATGCTGAAAATTCAGCCTTTCCATCTCAGGAATAAATTAGATTTTAAAATATATTAACATATAAAACTTTTAAAATATTACAAGTAAATGCCTACGTGTGACTGGTAGTATTTTATTTTATTATTTATTTTTTTTTTTTTTATTATTATTTTATTTTATATATTTTAAATAATCTGGCTTTGACACCTGCAAAATGCACTTGCACATTTAAAAAAAAAAACAATTATTTATATGATCATCAAGGAATAATTTATCCAAAAATTTAAAATGTATTATTAGTAATTATAAGCAATCTTTTACAAAAAAAAAAAAAAAAAAAAATGAATTCTTTAAAGAATCGTCACATAATTTTTCCCCCCTTACAAGAACACAATGAACGCTGACTTTTACCAAATATGTGTACCTGGACCACAAAACCTTAAGGGTCTTTTTTATTTTTTATTGAGATTTATACACCATTTGAAAGCTGAATAAATAAGCTTTCCATTGATGTGGTTTGTTAGGATAGGACAATATTTGGCAGAGATATGACTATTTGAAAATCTGGAATCTGAGAGTGCAAAAAAATCTTTAAAGTTGTCCAAATGAAGTCCTTAGCAATGCATATTACTACTAATAATATTTTTTATATATATATTTACGGAAGGAAATGTACAAAATATCTTCATGGAACATGATCTTTTCTTAATATCCTAATGATTTTAGGCATAAGAGAAAAATCGATAATTTTGACCCATACAATGTATTGTTTGGTATTGCCACAAATATACCTGTGATACTTATGACTGCTTTTGTGCTCCAGGGTCACATATAAGCACCATAAAAGTAGTCCATATGCCTCCTGTGCTATAATCCAAGTCTTCTGAAGATATACAAAAAGTCTTGATTGAAAATCTCTTCTCTAACTCTTTGTTCCACAAAGGATAACACAACTATTCGATAAAGAGCTTTGTATTTGTCCATCAGTAACTGTGTTCTGCTGTGATCAGGCTTTGATGCAGGAGGCTTTGGAGTGGAGGCAGGTGGCAGAGACTAACGGCAACCTCATGCGGAGGTTTGAGGAGTCTCGTGCCGACCTGGAGAAGGCGCTGCGTGTGGGCCAGGCCTGTTTAAAGGAAAGGGGAGACCCAGATGAGCTGTTCCGCAAACATAATGTATGTCAATTATGTCTTAATCGGCGAACCCTTCAAACATACTTATCTTGTCCTGTTCTTCTAATTAAGTGTGTAATTATTTGCTCAGGAGTTCTTTGGGCGACTAGACCAGCACATTTTAAGTGCTTATTTAAAGGCGTGTGATGACCTCACTGATATCATCTCAGAGGAAGACCAACAGAGTCTGCGAGAGACGGTCAGAAGACTGCACAAGCAATGGAAGGTCAGTTGGAAGGTCAAAAATGGTGAAAGTTTTGACAAGTTAGCCCTAAAGGATTCATCACAATGCATTTTCTTCCTCCCAGGACATTCAAGCCGAGGCTCCATCCCATCTGCTAAGGCTCCGGGTGGAAACGCAGAGGCGTTTGGTGATGACCACGCTACAGGAGTGTAGGATAGAGCTGAAAAGGGAGGACAAAGCCCTGCTCACAGCCGGCAGTGAAAGAATGATCAAGGAACACAGGGTGAGATAGAACAGATAAAGAAAGGTCATGCAAGTGACATTTTATAACCTGAGAGTTATCTATTTGATTCATTTATGTATCTTTACAGGCCTTTTTCAGACAGAAAAACCCACTTTCTGCATGTGAGAAGCGACTAAAGACGATGGAGCATCTCTGTCAGGATCTTCCAGAAAATGACCTAGGCTATCAAACACTGGAGGAAACCAGAGACCATCTTTCAGAGGTCAGGGGTTTAATAGAGCGAACGCACTTGAGACTGCAACAGCACCCGGATAAATGGAAAGAGTGGCATGCCAGGTGAGATATAAATACTGAGACGCAATTCTGTGCGTGCTGTGATTTTCAACAGATTTCTCCCTAAAATCAGCACAGAATGTGTGGGAACTTGGCTTGTTGATCAGTCAAATCTTTCTGATAAGGCTATAAGTTAGTTAAGCAAAGCAACTGGTAGTTAAGAAGCTTGGTAGGGACCCAGCACATCAACATCCAAAACACACTGTGTGGAAAAGAAGTACACTTTAGCATCATTTTAAAAAGATAACTTATTACGGAAATAATATACTTTAAAAGTATATACTTTAAAATGTTGTAAATTTAATATGCTTAAAAGCAAACTGAATGTAAAGTTTTGGGACACGTTGAATGCAATTAAATGAAAATGTATTATAATTTGAATTAATATGAAATCCTTTTGACCTTTTTTGACCACTTAAGAAGGACGTAAAAAGCACAATATGTAAGATTTTTGGATTAAAATATCCAAAAACCACTAGAACAGCGTTATATATTTTGTTGACTTGTGTACTTACATTATCCTCAAATGTTTCCAAGAATGTTTAAATCCAGAGAAATAAGCCATTTTAACCAGGACACGGACCGCGTCGCCTATCAATGACATCATACCTGCGTTCCTCGATTTCTGGTTTTATTTTGTAGAAACCATGGCAACACCAAAGCCGCTTTAATATCTGATGTGTTTTATTAGACAGGTGAGCAACTGTAGTGAGCAACGCGAGTACCATGTTTTACCATGCCTAATATCGATCTCTTACTGCAGTGTGAACAAGTGTCTCATAGTAGCGGCGAGCGACACACAGAGTAGCATTATAACATAACTCTCAACACACTCAAATGTGTGTAATATGATAAAGCAGCGCTGTGTTCCCCCACATACACGAGCAGAAGTACTATACTTGTTCTATAATATTGTTAAAGCGTATATCTGAAAGTACTGACAAGCATAAAATAAAATATACTTTTTTTAAAATAAAAAATACTGTAATTTCTATTGAAACATTTATTTAAATATGTTTATAATTACACATTTGTAATGATAATGTTGCAATTTAGGACATTTAGGCCCGGTTTCACAGACAAGGCTTAGATTAAGCCAGGATTAGGCCTTAGTTCAATTAGGACATTTAAGTATCTTTAATAAACATGCCTTAGATAAAAACATTACTGCTGCGCATCTTGAGACAAAACAATGGCACTGACACATTTTAAGACATGTCAGTAAAAAAGTTGCTTTCAGTTAAAACCGCTCAAACATGTATTTAGTCTGGGACTAGACCTAAGCATTGTCTGTGAAACCGGGGGTTAAAATATATTAACTTTAAATGTAATTCACATTACAGTTAAAATGAAAGTGAAGTATGTTACATTTGCTTTAGCATGTTAGTCAGCACATCAAAATAAGTGTACTTATTTAAAGCACGGCAAAAGATTATTAAAACAATGATTTGTTGGTTTAATTTGACATTATTACAAAGGTCACTTAAGTATACTTAAGTAGGTTAAGAAACATAGTTTTGTACTCTCGTTAAGTACATTTAGGTGGCCTTTTATTTAATCAAAACTATTATCTGCAAGTACAGTTTTTAAAAATATGCACATTCAGTACAGTTCAGCACATTTCTTTTTGACAAGAGACGACATATGCTGGTGAGCAGGTTGTGTAGGAATTTATCTTTTCTTATTTTGATTGATTGTTGCTGTGCTCCAGGTTCAGCGAGCTGTCTGGATGGCTTCTCTCCCAGCAGACAACGCAAAGTGGTGCTGAAATCTCCTCTGTCCAGGTGAGCTCACCCCAAATCCATGTGACTTATGCTCATCTGCATACTGTATACAGTCTGTGTGTGTGCAAACCACTGTCTGTTATGTGCTTTCAGCTGACCTCTCTCTCCTTCCCTCTGCAGATGCGGCGCCGGGCGGTGAAGGCTCAGGGCGAGACTCTGGACTGGCTCAAAGCTCACCTCGCTGTGCTGGAGGAGATAAGTCCTGAGAGTGAGGTTCACACACAGAGGGCTGCTCTTGATAAACTCTCACAACAGTTTTCTGCACTGCTGCTGTCTCTGTCCGAGGTGAAGAGTGCTCCTCGCGTCCGCTAGTTTCAATGCAAGGCGTACTGTTGGCAAATGTCATGTGCCATGTTCAGAAAATTTGATGAAAATGTTAATATGTGGCTAAGTCTCCATGTGCATATTTGCATATCGTCTGCAAGAACATTTTATTGTACAGCAGAGTATGTGAGCGGAGGGGAGTGGGGCGTGATTTTGAATGGAGTGAGGAGCGGATTTTTTAAAAGTCAGAGGGTCGTGGTTTTCCAGCGCTCCACTACCGCTCCATCACAAACACAATTCATGCCAACGGCCCATAATATAACTGCATCTTTAGCCAGAACTCACACGTTAAATACATAGCTTGATACAGATAATGGTTATGATGATGGCGATGGACATGAGCGGGATGTTATAGTTCAAGGAATTTTTTTGTACCTTCTACATACTGAATATGCTCGGGTGCACATTTTAAACAGGTAGCACTTATTCACACACGCAATTGCTCTCTCTGATGCATTCAAACAAATCTTACAGTGCTTATCTGCTTACAGTTATCTGTATCTGATTTTGAATGAGCAGAAAGCTGTAATGTAGTGACCTGTAGATAAAATAACTGATGAAAACATACTATTTTCATCTTTCCAAACAAAATTTGCTGATAAAGCCTAATAAGCTTGGCATGTCGTAGGAAAAAATGTTTGCACACTAGTGTTCCAATAAACCACGTTGAAAATTTCTCTGATTGTTTATTTATTTTTTTCATTTAATGTATGTTATAAGAGAGCTTACTCAAATACTTGAGCCGCAAATTTCCTCGGAGCGAAGACGGAGCGGCGTTTCTGATATCAGTGAGCGAGGAGTGTGAAATGGTGAACCCGGAGCAGAGTGATTATTGAATGCTTAGAGCGTGGAGGGGAAATTGCTGCCGCTCCACTCCACTCACATACTCTGTTGTACAGATATCGGTGGTGTTACTGTTTGACATTTTGCCTGATGATATTTTGCATGGTTAAACACTTTCACTGTTTTCTCAGGATTTTCCTGTTGCAGTGGCCAGTGAAGGGAACATAAAGACTGGAGAGGAGGTGAAGGAGGAGGTGTTTCAGACACAGGAGCACAGAAGGATACTCAATGCAGAGAATATAACCGAAGCCAAACAGCTGCTTCTTATTCACCAGGTTGGGACTGTAGAATTCATTTTGATGACACATATAATGCAATAGACATGATGAATCATATTGATTTTATTTGCTAATCTGATTGCTGTGAATAAGTGATTCTTTCTCATGCGTAATATTCCAAGGGGTGAATCTCAGGATCATTTATTTCATTTACTTCCCTTTACTCTCTTGTCTGTCACACTTTCATGGTGTGTACACAGCAAAATCTGAAGGCACAGGAAGCAAAAGAGACGGATCTGAGATCTCAAGGTAATTTCTGTAAAGAAGACTGGGCAGCTCAGGAGAAACACCTGCAGGTAACACTTTCAGTCCAATGATATTTACACACATGCCATATAATAATTCAGTTTATTCCCCTTAAAGTGTCTGTAAAAACTGTTCAGAAAGATATCCATATGTTTGATCATAGCATGTTAGCTACATGGGCAGGATCCTAACTGTTATTAAACCTCATACATGACTGATTGCAACAAATAGCACTCCTCATTTTCAGACTCAACTCTCAATCAATTTCAGCTTGACGTATGTTGCTATGCTAACTCCACCCTAATAATTGGTATAAAAATACATGTTCTATTTAGAATTATATTTGTGGATACTTTTTATGTATTGTATGAAATATAAGTACAATATATTTCAATTTAAGTCATCCTCAAGATGACTTAAATTGATTTAAAGGCACAATATGTAATATTTTTAGATTAAAATATCCAAAAAACACTAGAACAATGTTATATATTTAGTGGAGCTGTGTACTTACTTTATCCCAAAGTTTCCAACAATGTTTAAATCCAGAGAAATCCTCTATTTTAACCAGTGTTACGGACCGTATCCTTGCGTCGCCTCTTAATGACATCATAACCGCGCTACCCTTGATTTCCATAGAAACCATGTAACCCCAAAGACGCTTTAATATAGTGTGTGTTTTATCAGAGAGGCGAGCAACTGTTTGGATACATTTATCAACAGAAAACTGCTCATTGTTATACAGCTCAACACGGTTAGTCTTATTGTTTGAATCGCTTGTTTTCTTGATTCACCGCGAGTGACGTTTTTACCTCAGAGACGACACTATTTTATCAAGTGGCTATCAGCATAATCAGAGAGAGCTTTCTCCATCATACAATATATTTTAAAATTAATTGCATGTCATTTAGCAACAGTCATTTAGTCATCCTGTTTATATTAATATGATATTCTAATATCGATCTAGATTACTGCAAAGAGAACAAGCGGCTCATAGCAGCCGCCGAGCGAACGCACAGAGTAACGTTATAACATAACTTTCCACACACTCAAATGTATTTAGTATGATTGTTTTAAGCATGTAAAACAGCACTGCGTTCCCCCACATACACAATGGAAAGAGTGGAAGCGGCGACTGCAGCATAAGCAGAATAAAAGCTCAGAGACGGTGTTTGGCGCAGGTCTCTCTCATTAGCATTCACTCTCAAGGGCTCTCGGCGCGTCCCACCGTAACTCTAATAAAACTTTAATACATTCGCTCATTCATGAACATGATTTCTGCCCGAGTCCGTCGGATTCCTTTCCATCGGCTGTGGAGGTGAAGAGTCAAGACTACAACTCCCATGATTCCACGCTCATTCACGCCATCATCAAGCTACGCCTTTGTTTTGAATAAGCGGCCAAACTTACATACTGTGCCTTTAAATTATTAAAATCTTCTACTTGCTAATTCTAGTTCTCGTTGTACTTTTTTTTTTATGTCAAGCTCTAAACTATCTTTATTGAGTAGAAATTGTCATAATTGTCAAAATCCTTATTCAGAAAACTCACAAAATAATGGAAAGGTCATGTGGGCTTTGAATATTGTTGTGGACAGAGGACCTCTTCAGAGGTCCGAACTTGTTTCCAGAAGTCAAACATTGTGCACACTTACATTTTGTGCATAAAGTGTAACTCTGTCATGCAACATGAGTAATTGGAAAGAAATGCAATAATTCAAATGACTTGCAGTTGGTAATGTGTCATTCTCATTGCTCTTTAGGTCATTGTGAATGCATGGCAGGAGTTTGATTTGGAGAGAGAGGCCATCTGGCAATTTGTGTGTCTTGTCAGTCCTATCCTGCAGAGGGAGCTCATCTTCAGCAACCTGGACAACCTCAAGACTGAAATGAAAAATGTTAAAGTGAGAGCACAGGCAAAAAAAATAGTAGTTATATGTTGGACTAAAAATAATACTCATATCTGTGTGTGTTTGTTTAGGAGCTTCATGAGCAGGGTAACACATTTGCTGTACGAGCCGAGTCCCTGGTGAAGAAGGCAGTGGATATCAAACTTGGTCCTCACAATCAGTCTTTACTACAGGATCAGGCCCAGTCCACAAAAGAGAGACTGCAGGAGTTACAGGCCAGCCTCAGGAAAATGTAAGACAGCCTTAAGTCAATATGCCTGTACTACTGTACATACATATACTGCACAATTCACATTACACACCCTATTTCTTGTAGCAACCTACATGCAAATAGAGAAAATTACAGACAATTCAAGAGTATGATGCCAGATTGCAATAGTCTGCAGCATCTTTATCAGCATCTTTATCAACATTTTTGGCCATTTTTGCCATGTTGCCTAAGTTGCATTCTGATTAAATCCTGTAGTGAATCGGGTGCTAAAATGTTGCAGACGGGTGTGTGCAGATACTATCAAAATTAATTATTTGTGAATTCCTTAGTTATGTTCCTTGTGAAAAGAAGTGTGCTTAATTATATTGAATGTGCATTTGTAGTGTATTTCAAATCTTAAAGGTTAGTTCACCCAAAAATGAAAATTCTGTCATTAATTCCTCACCCTCATGTCGGCACCTGGCATCCCCCTCGAAACGGTTCTCATTCGTGCTTGAATATGTTTACACTATAAAATCTGGCGAAATACATTACTCTTTTTTTATTTACAATTATCTTATAGCCTAGCCAACAGTTGAATAGGAATCCAAACTGGTTATATTTAATAAATATATTTGCTGCTTCTTAGTGTTCCCTGCAACGGAGTAGTCTCTGTCTGAGCGCACAACTGCATGAGCTTATATGGAAGAAGCGTGTACCTAAGCTTGCATTTTGGGTTAAGCTGCGTTGGTTTGACATTGTGGAAAATAGAATAATAGAATCAAACTGTATTAGCCTTTGTACCCGTTAGGGATGTGACGGTGAGAACATTTTCCCTCACTGTCACATTACAGTGCTTGTGCAGCCGTGAACGAATGATAGAGCAGCCAAGCGCATTTTAGTTTCGGTTTAGAATTAGCGCCAATTCGGCTGCGGGTTGCTTGAATGGTGGGTTCATTAGCCTATTATTCTTAATGAAAAACACAACAACAAAACAGTACAATGACAAACTCCCTTAAATAGGCGCTTTTACATTTCGCTTTGAAACCAAATCTTCCGTGATCATCTTGTCAATCATCTCCTCACTCTCGTGATGAATGAGATCTGACTCCTGCTGCGTTTGTGCTGCCACTCTCGTTCGGCTCACACTGCGCGTTTAGTTTTTATTTGTAGTTAATTTGTTCTCTAATTGAACTAAATGGTTTTTACTACTATAAAATATCAAAACGACGGTGGGTGTGGTGCCGTGGTGGGCAAGTGATGTAACCGGTGTTATACCTGAACACCGGTAACACCGACTATCGCAGCAAGCCTAATATTACCCGTTATTATCAATCTAAATGAATATACTGCGAAATATAGGAGCTTGTTACTGGGACGTAACAGACGTGTGTGTTTTGTATCACTAGTGCAGTGTCCGTTCTCGGAGCATATAAGCCCTGCCCGCGTGAGGCGCGCCGCTTCTCCAGATTCCTGCCTTTATTGGAGAGAAGAATATGTTCAGCCCCTCCCTCCGAAGCTTCGAAGCTCAAAAAATTTTATTCAGACTAGCCCTAGAATTTTCATTTGGCAGCGGCTATTTGCACTAAGTGAAAACAACATTTTCTTAGCGATAGATGATATTTACACTAAGTGCAAATAGCTGTAGATGCTATTTACTAAGTGAAAATAGTGATATATTCTATTTACACCATGTAAAAGTAGCAGTTCTTTGTCAAAATAAAGTATAAATAGCATCTAATTACTATTTACACATATTGGAGATACATACTATTTGCACCTCAGTATTGTTGTACATTAACTGGATGCAATAATAACATAGAGTGTAAAGGATCATATTTATTAAAATTATTATATGGATGCAGCCTTAATGGGACAATAAATGCCCTTCCTACACCTACTCCTAACCCTGCCCAATAAATACATTTATTATTATTAAACATTTCATTAGGCACTTTATTTCCACTTTTAGAACATTTTCTTCATTTTTTTTTTTTTTTTTTTAAAGTAAATGCCTTTCCGATGTGATATGTGATGGGAAAAGGGAAAAGAGCAAGCTCGGCAAAAGGCAGATTCGAACCCTGGTCTATCGTGTCAAAAGCTTGCTCCACGAGCCTTATGCTCTACTGACTACACCACTGAAAATGTTGAAAAATGTGTAGTTTGGGCTACCCAGGCATTGTTAGGCGGAGCTAGTGCGAATAGCACTTGGCAACAAGGCACGCTATTTGCACTTGGTGTAAATAGACACTCTGTATTCAATTTTTGGGTGAACTAACCCTTTAAGTGTCTTTCAGATAATATAATATGAATTATAGAAAAGGCCACTTATGTGTACATTCTTAAAGAGTACAGGGAGTGCAGAATTATTAGGCAAGTTGTATTTTTGAGGATTAATTTTATTATTGAACAACAACCATGTTCTCAATGAACACAAAAAACTCATTAATATCAAAGCTGAATATTTTTGTATCAATATTTTAAGTAGTTTTTAGTTTTAGCTATTTTAGGGGGATATCTGTGTGTGCAGGTGACTATTACTGTGCATAATTATTAGGCAACTTAACAAAAAACAAATTTATACCCATTTCAATTATTTATTTTTACCAGTGAAACCAATATAACATCTCAACATTCACAAATATACATTTCTGACATTCAAAAACCAAACAAAAACAAATCAGTGACCAATATAGCCACCTTTCTTTGCAAGGACACTCAAAAGCCTGCCATCCATGGATTCTGTCAGTGTTTTGATCTGTTCACCATCAACATTGCGTGCAGCAGCAACCACAGCCTCCCAGACACTGTTCAGAGAGGTGTACTGTTTTCCCTCCTTGTAAATCGCACATTTGATGGACCACAGGTTCTCAATGGGGTTCAGATCAGGTGAACAAGGAGGCCATATCATTAGATTTTCTTCTTTTATACCCTTTCTTGCCAGCCACGCTGTGGAGTACTTGGACACGTGTGATGGAGCATTGTCCTGCATGAAAATCATGTTTTTCTTGAAGGATGCAGACTTCTTCCTGTACCACTGCCTGAAGAAGGTGTCTTCCAGAAACTGGCAGTAGGACTGGGAGTTGAGCTTGACTCCATCCTCAACCCGAAAAGGCCCCACAAGCTCATCTTTGATGATACCAGCCCAAACCAGTACTCCACCTCCACCTTGCTGGCGTCTGAGTCGGACTGGAGCTCTCTGCCCTTTACCAATCCAGCCACGGGCCCATCCATCTGGCCCATCAAGACTCACTCTCATTTCATCAGTCCATAAAACCTTAGAAAAATCAGTCTTGAGATATTTCTTGGCCCAGTCTTGACGTTTCAGCTTGTGTGTCTTGTTCAGTGGTGGTCGACTTTCTGCCTTTCTTACCTTGGCCATGTCTCTGAGTATTGCACACCTTGTGCTTTTGGGCACTCCAGTGATGTTGCAGCTCTGAAATATGGCCAAACTGGTGGCAAGTGGCATCTTGGCAGCTGCACGCTTGACTTTTCTCAGTTCACGGGCAGTTATTTTGCGCCTTGGTTTTTCCACACGCTTCTTGCGACCCTGTTGACTATTTTGAATGAAACGCTTGATTGTTCGATGATCACGCTTCAGAAGCTTGGCTATTTTAAGACTGCTGCATCCCTCTGCAATATATCTCACTATTTTTGACTTTTCTGAGCCTGTCAAGTCCTTCTTTTGACCCATTTTGCCAAAGGAAAGGAAGTTGCCTAATAATTATGCACACCTGATATAGGGTGTTGATGTCATTAGACCACACCCCTTCTCATTACAGAGATGCACATCACCTAATATGCTTAATTGGTAGTAGGCTTTCCAGCCTATACAGCTTGGAGTAAGACAACATGCATAACGAGGATGATGTGGTCAAAATACTCATTTGCCTAATAATTCTGCACTCCCTGTATATTCTTTTAAAGTACAGTGTTTCCATAATCTTTTTAGGGGTACTCTTGTTCACGAGGGGTGTTTCTTTCCTGTTTGTCTCTGTTCCAATAGTGTGTCAGATCTGGAGATGATGCACAGATGGTGGCAACGGTTCAGTTGTGAGTCTGAGGCTTTCTTCTCCTGGGTCTGTGATAGTAAGAGTGAGCTTGAAGCTTTCAGCAGATCCTCTGCCAACCTGGAGGAGCAGATTCACACGGTGGAGGTAAACAGAGATAATGACCTGGATCAGAAGACTGTAACTTAATAAACATAACCAAATTAACCAGACAACATGATAGGTTTCATTTAGCGCTCAGTGAATGATGTCTCCTCATTGTTTTCCCGCTTAGATGTTGAAGGAGGGCTTAGAGGAGAAGATGGACATCTTTAGCCGATTGGAGACAGAGTTTCAATCTTTAATTCATTTCGTTGCACCCAATGAGGCAGGGCGAATTAAAGCACGTCTGATGCAGATTGAAAGATACCGGGAGGAGTTTAAGAACAGCGTGGAGCAACGAGAGGCAGAGCTTCACTCTAGCTTGAGAAATACAAAACAATTTACTCAAGATCTCAATGAGGTAACACTATATCCATGGCCCTCTGTGCTACTCTGGTCTGATATATTATTAACGTCATGTTGGATGTGTGTTATTCAACGTTTTCACGCATCTTAGGTGGAAGGTTTGCTGAATGGACTACAGGAAAAACTGAACATACCGGTTACTTCCTGTACATCAGCATCAAGAACATATAAAACTCTCCATGAACATATGGTTAGTATTACATGTGTTTGGAACAGACAATTTAAAGACCTAAATAAATCAATTTTCATACCATACTGTATATATGTTATCTAGACCAGGGGTGTAAATTGGGGGCCACTAGCCAGGTGCTCTTAGGAGTTTCAACATATACCAGTATATATACAATCATCACAATATAGTTTTGTAATGACCAAAAGTTCTTTAAATTAAGAAATACTAAAATACATAAAAAAGAGTTCACATATGCAGTATGATATTTATAAATATTACATTTTATTTCAGTCAGATAAATAAAATTAAAGGTTTCAAACTTCAGAATTAAAATTTCCTGATAATTTACTCACCCCCATCTCATCCAAGATGTTCATGTCTGTCTTTCTTCAGTCGAAAAGAAATTAAGGTTTTTGAGAAAAACATTCCAGGATTTTTCTCCATATAGTGGACTTCAACGGGGACCAACGGGTTGAAGGTCCAAACTGCAGTTTAAATGCAGCTTCATAGAGCTCTACACGATCCCAGGCGAGGAATAAGGGTCTTATCTAGAGAAACCATTGGCCATTTTCTAAAAAAAAAATTATATATATATATATATACATATATTTGTTTTTGTTTTTTAGAAAATGGCTGATGGTTTCTCTAGAACTTTTTTATACTTTTTAACCACAAATGCTCGTCTTGCACTAGCTCCACGACTTCACACGTTACATAATCCCGTTGTAAAGGTCACGTGGAAGGGCGAAAAACTCCATCTCATTTTCTCCTCCAACTTCAAAATTGCCCGACAACGCTGTTTTACCTTTTTTCTGTAAAAGGCGTTTGACTTAGTCTTTGCACGTTCGCTTTGTAAACACGGGGTCACCCGTTGAATTACACTATATGGAAAAAATCCTGGAATGTTATGTTTTCCTCAACCTTAATTTATTTTTGACTGAAGAAAGACAGACATAAACACCTTGGATGACATGGGGGTGAGTAAATTATCAGGAAATTTAAATTATGTAGTGAACTAATCCTGATTGCATTAGCTGTAGCATGTCTGTTTGTTGCCGTCTCCTAGGAAACAGCTTCAGTTTTGTTTTTGTGTTTTAGGGTTATTATAATAAGCTATGTGGAAAAATATATTGACTGCTGTTTAATAAACCTTAAGAGAACTGTGGGGTAATGAAGACAAATGCAGAAAGTAAAAATCAATTTGCAAACCGGATTAAAGGATAAGCTATTTACACTTGAAGGGCTGCATGGAATAATCCACACATTCAGCCAGAGGTCCATTAGTATAAGATGCCCTGTAGGCTTTATGCCGAACATCACATGAACAAACAGGAAAACAGGTCCCATTGCATCTGCTTGTTGGAGAAGTTGTTATATCTGTGGACTTTTAAGGTAATCAGCTAACCTAGCTAGTTCTTTTTATTGTTGACGCTTTATGCAATTGAAATATCTAAATGTTAGTGAGATGAAGAAAAATAAGAAAACATTTAGATAGCAATCTGCAAATGCGATGGACATCGGTTATGCTCATCTTTGCTCATGTAACTGTCGTAGGCCGTTAGCTGTGTGTGTAAACCTCACTCCCCTGATCTCAAGAGGCACTCTAGCGACTGATGCTAGAGGCTGCAGTCTTTAGCACCCTTGTTAGAGTGCCTGTCTCCTAAGCTGGAGACCACGGTTCGAATCCTGCTTGAAGCGGGGCGAGTATGACCGGTTACATTTGGTGCCGTGACCTAGATGGGAGTGAGGTTTAGGGGGGTGAGTGTAACTGTCGTAGGCCAGTAAGAGTTGTGTGTGTAAACCTCACTCCCCTGATCTCAAGAGGCGAGCTAGAAACTGTGGCCTTTTGCCTCCTTGTTAGAGCATCTGTCTCCCATGCCGGAGACCACGGTTCGCATCCCGCGCAGAGCATTATTGAACATTGAATAAAACGGCTCTACCTTTAACCAAGCATATACAGGTGCTGGTCATATAATTAAATATCATCAAAAATTTGATTTATTTCACTAATTCCATTCAAAAAGTGAAACTTGTATATTATATTCATTCATTACACACAGACTGATATATTTCAAATGTTTATTTCTTTTAATTTTGAACCAGAAGTGATGCAACCTGTTTTACAGAACATGGAAGTTTGTTGGTCATAACCCCTATTAAAGACCATATAATACTAACTAACTGTTGCCTTTAAAAAAACGATTATATAGAAGGCATTTAAGGCTGCTAGAGTAACATTTATTTCCTTCATTCTCAGGATTTAGTGCAGCATCTACAGCAGCTGGGGCCCAGGCTGATGTCTCTGAGTCTGGGCTGGAGGAGGCTGTCTGATGGGGGACGGATGGAGAAAGCTGTGGCTGACCTACAGCAAGCTCACCAATTATATACCCAGCAAGCCACTGAAAAACAATCAAAACTGGAGAACCTGTTGACTCTGTGGCAAAGGTATGTGTTTGCATATTTATTTGTTACATAATGCGTGTTGACTGCATTGAAAGTGATTTTTGTTACTTAAATAAAAGATTATAATATCAAAAAACAATGTTTTGCTGTCTGCTTTTTAGATGTGAGAGAGATCTCTCACTTCTGCAGTCCTGGTTGAACAGGTGTGAAACTCTGTGCAGTTCAGATTCTCCCTACCTAACCACAGACAACGTGAAGCTACAGAGCCAGCTTCAGATGCTGCAGGTGAGTGCCAAGTCTGTGTGTTTTCATTTTCCACATCCTTGGTTCTTTATGTTTAATGCTTATTGTTTGAATTACCATCACTCATTTAAAACTCTCAAGAACAATTTAGGACACTATGGACCAATGACATATTTTTTATGATGTGCCAGGACATGCAGTCAGAAGTTCCCTCTCAGGAGTCTTTGTTGGAAAGTTTGGAGACCCGAGCAGAGTCTCTGTACTCCTCAGCCTCAGAGGAAAGGACGGCAGAGCTGAGAGATCTTCACTGTAGCCTGGAAGAGAGGTGGTGTTCTCTCAGCACTAATATACCACTCAGGTAATTATTTTATTTTTTTTGTTTGCAGATGTGCTTCTAAAATATAAAGTGCGTGCATAATTATTATGCAAGTTGATATTCTGATCATATTTT
The DNA here is from genome assembly GCA_039654625.1 of Rhinogobio ventralis. Classification (NCBI taxonomy): domain Eukaryota; kingdom Metazoa; phylum Chordata; class Actinopteri; order Cypriniformes; family Gobionidae; genus Rhinogobio; species Rhinogobio ventralis. The sequence goes on along the minus strand of CM077210.1, from coordinate 4,014,141 downwards.
TTCCCAAGCACATTTTACCAATTCCAAACCACATTTATCATAATAACTACTATTAATATTGTATTTCATCATTTATAAGTGATATATAATCTATAGGCTGGAAGTGAAAAATGCATTATATTCAGGTGTGCATAATTATTAAGCAGGTTTTCTTTTACAGTTAAAATGGGCCAAACTAGCAATGAAATGTCCAAAATTATTAAATGCTCATGAGAAGGATACAATACTAACGCCACCATTTTTTCAGAACCGCAACCTAACTGGAGTAGAAGTACAAGGTATCAGGATCTCAGAGACTTTGCTAAGATAAAGAATCCTGAAATATGACCCACACGTAATAAGAATCACAAGCTGAAGTGTTGTGAAATACATGCATGAATATAAGGCGTTTTCCACTTCCAGCCTTCCTTAACAATTATATATATCACTTATAAATGATTAAATACAAAATTAATAGTAGTTATTAAAGGTGCAGTGTGTAAATTTTAGCAGCATCTAGTGGTGAGGTTGTGAACTGCAAGCGCCTGCCGCTCACCCGTTCCTTTCGTAGCACATAGAGAAGCTACGGTGGCTGACACAGGACAAAGATGTCGTCGTCTGAAAAAGCAGAGAGTAGCTAGCGCTCTGTAGAGCAGTTTGTCCGTTTAGGGCTACTGTAGAAACATGGCGGCGCAAAATGGCGATTTCACTGTAAGGAGACCAGCGGTGTATGGAGATAGAAATGGCTTATTCTAAGGTAATGAAAACATAACGGTTCATTAACGATTCTTTATACACCACTGAAAACATAGTTAGGTATATAATATTGCATTTCTGTCAATAGATCCTCATAAATATTATACACTGCACCTTTAAGATTGATGTGGTTTGGAATTGGTAAAATGTGCTTGAAAAAAAAAAGAAAAATAGACAACAAATATCAATGACTCAGAATGGGAATGCTTCCCATAGCACCTGCCTCTGACAAGCATTAGCAAGTAGTAAATCATGGTTCACTAAAGTACACTACCGTTCAAAGGTTTGTGGACGGTAAGATTTTTTTAAAGAAACCAGTCTCACAGGTCTAATTGTGTTCATTAAAATTAATTACTGTATATTTTACATAGTTTAATTTGCATTACACGTATTCTTTGAATATTTAAAGATACACATATACATGTAACTTTTGGCAACTGCATGCGGATTGTAGCCCAAGTCACTTCTTTCTGTTTGTGTATATGATGAGTCACGCAGGTACTGAGCTACTCCGCAGCGGTTGTCATCCCGCTTGGTCTAACAGTCAGAATATAAACACTTATTATAGGCATACTGTAGTGATTCAGAATAAGACAAAACACGGTTTGGAAGATGGATTCATGATGTACTCGCTCATTATTTGAAGTCTGTATATTTTGGTCAAAACTTGATGGGTAGGTGTTGACCTTTCATTTTGTATTTTCAGGATTCAGGAACTTCAGTCCCATCTTGCTCAGTTGGAGCAGTTCAGTCAGGTCTCGCTTGATCTGACTCAGTGGACTGAGAACTTCCTCAGGCACATTCAGAGCACCTGCAAAGTCAGCATCACTGATCTCAAGACGGCTGAATCCAAAACCAAGGTACATTATGTCATCCAGTCATCATTCTTTTATTAAAGTGCCCCTATTATGCTATTTTAAAGGCTTCAAGTTTTGGAGTCTCCTACAACAGGTTTACATGCATCAAAAGTCAAAAAACACTTTAATTTTCTCATAATATACATTGCACATCACCACATTTTTCAATGATTCTCAAACGACTCGACAGATGAATCCGTCTCTCTAAATCCCTCCTTTCTGTGAGCTGCTCTGCTCTGATTGGCCAGATGACCCAGTCTGTTGTGATTGGTCTACCGCGTACAGCGTGTGTTTCAGAAGCTAAATGTCCATTACCATAAACTTCAGCTCCAGAGGCTTCCTAAAGCTCAGTGATTGTACACACTGTAAAGACAGTAACAATGGCATCGATTTTACCACATCAATCTGAGTGCGAGTCCGATGATGAAACATTGAAGAACTAGTTAATCTCCTAGTGAACCTCCAAATTCCTCACCATCAGCATTAACAAGTGTGTGTCCATCAACAAACCCATGTGTGTATTTCTCATTTATTGCGGTGCACATGTGGGAACTGTATCAATAACAGCGCATACGTTAGCCCAGCACTAGCGTGAATGACTGATGGAACATAAACGCTTGTAAAACAAATCTTGCTCCTTCCTTTATCTTTACTCAAAGTAGTAAGAACGACAGACAATCTGCATTAATACACACAGTTTTAGGTAATAGTGGCCCACAGATGATGAGCAGAAGTATTTCAGTAAGACAGTAATAACGTGAGTTAGCCGGAAACTTACACAATATAAAACTTTATTTATCGTGCACTTTCAACTTTACATTTTACATTTTGCAGAATGTTTACATTCACAAACAGCGATATTACACATTGCATGAAAGGGAATATTATAAAAAAACGCAATAGGGGCACTTTTATGTCTTATACGCACATATAAATATAATTATCTGGTTTCTCCAATGGTCTAAAGGAGGACAGGATGTCCCTTCAGACACAAGGAAAGTTATTGGAGTCCTTACAGCCACATCTAGATGCCCTCAGCCCATCTATATCCCCAAAAGACCTGCAGCACCTCCAGACCAGGAAGGAGGACTGCCTTCAACACTTTAGTGAAGCACAGAGTTTAATAGAGCATCGAGACGAAGCACTACTCAAATTAAAAGACTTCTATAAGACTTATAATAAAGCCAGAACCTCTCTACAGACATTCCAGGAAGAGGTTGAAGGAAGAGAGAGCTGGGATGACTCCAAAGTCAGAGACATAAATCAGGAACTGGGGGACCTTGCCAAAGAGTTAGCATCTCTGGAGGTGCATGCCATTAGCCTGGATATCATCCTAAACAAGGCACACTTTCATTTACAAGGGGCAGAGGAGGAAAGAACATCCTGCAGAGGGCTGGTGGATGAGGTTGCGTTGAGCGTGCAGGTGCTTCAGAGGAGCATTGGGACAAAGCAGAGTGAGGCAGAGGCACTAGCGACCATGTGGAGTTCCTTTAGGGGACGGAAGGAGCTGCTACTTGGGAGTCTGGCAAAGCTGGAGGACAGAGCCAATATACCATGGCCTACAGAAGCCAGCACACAGGCCTTTCAACAGAGGTACAGGCACTTATGTTTTCTTTACCATTACTGTCTTTATGATGAGACAGGCCCCTAAATATATAAATGTTAACACTGTGCTGTGATTATTAGGGGCCAAGCACCTATTGTATCCTTTGGCGTTCTTCTTCTTCCTCTCTGGAAGTCTATGGAATCCCATAGAACCGATTGCGGGAAAGTTAGGAAATTTGGCACACAGACAGAGGACAGTCTGAACTGTCACCATAGCAAATTTAGAGTCTCTAACTCAATCCCTCTAGCGCCACCAACTCTCCAATGTTGCACTCATGTTTATACTAAGAACTTTTGAATCGTAAGGGCTAGAAACAGAGTTTTCCTCTGATTCCTTGGCTCAAGCCGATTCGATTGCACCCTGTGACGTCATTATACGTCATGAAAATGTTCCTGCCATTTTGAATTTTGTGAGAAACCTACAGTAAGTTTTCGAATTACTCCTAGGTCATTGCTCCAATTTTCACGAAAATTTAACCAGATCATCTTCAGACCATGACGGCAAAAAGTTATGGAATTCGTCCAAACCATTCTCGAACACGCGAACGAATTCAACGAAGTTCCTGCCAAAATGTACGCGAGACTGTATATCCACAGCGCTTTCGCATATTCTGACCAAACTTGGTTTATGTTATGACAACCATGACCTGAGGCTACCTGCACAGTTTCGGTGCAGTGCCACCTAGTGGTCAGGATATATGAAAAACTGCTATTTTTGCGTATAACTTCTGAACGGTTTAGCCAAAAATCACAAAACTGGTCTCTTTACATTCGGCATGCCAAGTCGAACAATACTATTTTTTCCATATTGGTCATTTTGGGCTTCAGTCATTTTGAATTGTGTCGTAAAATGCTATATTTTACGAACAGATTGGCGTTTCTTTACGAAACTCTTCGGCACCATGCCCTGACAGTACTCAAAAAGTTTCTGGGCAGCGCCACCTTGTGGTCAAAAGTTATAATTAAATTTCCAAAAATTATAATAACTTTTGATTAAATTAGCCCATTGTAAACTGCTCTTAAAATATTCCTTGGGTCATGCCGAGAACATCGATACCAATTTTGCCATATTTGGCCGAATTTCCTGTCCACCATTTTGATTTTCTTTCAAAACATGCTTTTTTTAACTCCTGCTAGACCGTTTTCACCAAAATCGAATCATATCCGTGCCGACAAAAAGTAATGGATTTTTGTATACCGCAGCAACAAATTTGAGGCAAGATGCCGAAATGACTCTGATGCTGTATCTCTGCAATGCTTTAGCATATTGACACCAAACTTTGCATGTGTCATTGTCACCTTACTCTGACCACAACATATCAATTTGGTCACAGCGCCACCTATTGGTCAAAAGTGATAAACCATTAAATCAAATTACTAATTGCATTTTGCATAAAATCATCTTAAAAGATCTTTAATTGCTCATTGTTGCAGTTGGTCTGATGCTCCCAGCCATGTTGTTCTTTGTGCTTGGCCCCGATAATTGCTGCTTGCAGCTATATTTTTGTTATAATATATATGAGTAAGTTTACTGTAATGATGGCAAACCTATATTTTGTGCTTTGCTGTTTTACTAATTTTCTATGTGTTTGTCAGGTTGTGGTTGCTGAAGCAGTTGGAGGAAGAGCTACAGGCCCTACAGCACAGTCAGCTGTGGTTGGGAGAAAAAGGAGAACAACTGGCCCACAGAGACTCTGAGCTGGCAGGGGAAGCCCAACGGGACGTAGTCCTGGTCCAGTCCACCTGGGAGAGGATTAGAGGGATTATTGTGGAGGAGTGAGTATATTACTACAGTTTCCAAGTCTTGGTGTGTATGGATAGATGAATGGTTTGTCAAATTGAACTTGATATGGATGACTTATGGGAGGGAGAGGCTGGACTGGGCCAGTGGGTTGATGGATGGATGTTTTGACAGGTTGTGACTGTTGCCATGTTTAAATGCAATTTAAATGTGGTTTATTGTGTGTGTGCTGTTTGATGGATATGTGGGTAAATCTCTAAATAGATTACGTTTTGGATTAAAGAAACTGAAGAAAGGGGAGAGTGTTTTAAAATCCCCCCCTGTAATAATTTTATCCCTTAAAACTAATCTTTGATCACCAAAATTACATATTTAAACCTTTTTTCCTGTGAAAAAAATTTCTTCATGCCTTAAAATAGCTTCAATAAAACTCTACACCCTTGCTTTATTTAGTATACATGGATTCATGAATATGCAAATGAGCCCCGCCTCCACTCACTCACACCAGCTCAGAGACCCACTCGCTCAACTTTTACTCAAGTTACTGTAGTAAACGCTGCACAAAGGTATCGCTCTTTACAGCGTCAGACACATAACGGTAATCAATATGATTAGCCTTTAGCTTGACTACGTTATCAAACAGCTAATAATGTGTTGCTAATGTTCCCGTTCCCGTTCGCCATCTCAGTCTGCCTTCTAAACATCAGCATCCTTAGAAACGCTTTGAACATCTTAGAACGTCAGTGGAGAAAGGCATATAGTTCATCATAACATCATAATATACATCTTATACAGGGCTTGAAATTAACACCCGCCAACCCGCCATTTGCGGGTGTATTTTAGCAGTGGCGTGTAACACAGTCACTTCCACTAGCCAGTTTGGCGGGTTGAATTTTATTGTAGTCTTCTCAAAAGGCATCTGTTATAATTGCGTTGTGCATTATAACCAAACACACGCGATTCTGTTGAGTTTATGAATGCAATGTCTAATTATCAGAGGCATTCAGATTAGTCATCGCTGGAGTTTTGTTTAGAGCGTGCTCTCACTCACTGAAATCTGCACTCTCATCATAAACAACACAGCAGAGATGCACATGCGATGTACGCAGGAGATTCATTCATCATACAGTGATTGACTGTCTTTGTTCGATTTTAGCAGCGAAAAATAGTTTCAAACAAAGATCATAGCAGAACCATAGCGCATCTGATGTGACTGGCATAAAGTTGGCTTGATGTTGGACGTTCGATATTCGCGAATTTAGGGACTGTCTCTAAAGTTACATACGACATTGGTATAAACATTTCTAACTTCAGTAGCATTCGAAAAGAATGACTTACAGTCATAAAACCAACTGTAAAGTGTTCATCTACGTGTCAGGTATGATGCACACCTTTTAGATTTTTGATATTTAATAAAATAAACTGTCAAATCACATGAAAATATGGATATGTATTTCACTAGGCTACTGTATGGGCTCATACACGAAATTTGCTAGATTTAAATATATCAGCTAATAGAACACTAATGCGAATATTGCTTGAGTATAAATTATATTTACACCAAAAAAACTTCTAGTGTTCCTCTGTCTAGATTAAGGAGCTTTACACACAACCTTATCAGAGCTAAATAGGCCTATTTGATGACCTGTAATGTTATACATTTCATGTAGACTTGATTTGGGTGTGTACAGTGGTCATTTACATATAGACAACAACAAATTTCCCAACAACAAAATTTTGGTCAGTGAAAATGCTGAGTGGCTAGTAACTTTGGAAAATTACTAGCCACAGTGACTAGTGAGCAAAAAAGTTAATGTCAAGCCCTGATCATATACATAATTCACCTGCTATATTGCCCTGCTTCGCAGCATAGTTAATGATATGCTATTGCTATGACTGCAGTGTGTGTTTGCGTATTTCTATTGATACGATTGATGTCACTCATTTTATGCCTAAAATCTGAGACTTGGCTGCTCGTGTTTGTCCCCATACAGCCATGACCTTTGTGCAAACCTCCTGGTGCTCTGTAGGGAATACCAGACACTGAGAACCAGGATCAGCTCGGTCGTAGAGAGAGCTCATGCCATCACTGTGGCCCAGTCGGACCCACACAACCCAGAGGACATCCGTAGAGCTCTGTCACGGGTTAGTGCCTCACTGTGTGCCACCTTTTAAACATCAGATTACAATTGTGATAACAAGCACACAGGTAATTTTGTTATCTGTTTGCGCAGCTGGAAGCGGTGCGGCCGGAGCTGGCGACCACTAAGGAGGACCTGAATAAGCTCATTGGTTCAGGTAAACGCCTCACCGGTGTGTTACAGAAGCTTCCAGATGAAAGCATTCAGAGTGAAAATGTCACAACGGAGATGGATGCCATTGTTGATCAGTGGCTGGATGTGAGTGCATTTAATGCTTTTGATTAGATGTCTTATGCGTCATTTATTTGGCATGTTCGGTTTAGTCCCTAACACTTTATGAAATAACTTGAGCAGGGATTTATCTATCAAGAGGAAGATTTTTCTTATTGTCAAGCTCATTTGTGTACTTGAATTAGTCAATAAGAATGATTGCTCCTACGAATGACTATGTAACATGTTAATGAGAACTGGTTTTATGTCAGAATATAATAACAAATTTTGCTATTTTTCATTTGTTGTATTTTCCTTTATTTGTAACAAATATCGGTTCATAATTCATGATTCATATAATTATTGTATTTTTGGTGTTTTTTATGATTATTGATAAAAAATGTTATGACACATTCAGGGTGGGAAAAGAAATAAATCAAAAACAATTCAAATAAAAGGGAGGTATTAATAAAAACCAACAAAAAAACACAAATACATTTTGATAAACATAGATAAACAAAGTAGTATGTTGGCAAAAAGTTGGCAACTCAAAATATTTCTGATTACATCAAAAATTTTAAGTTAAAAAATTCTGTTTTGTTAAGCAGAATTGGAAGATATTTATTTTGTAGTCATACATTCTTAACTTGAAATAACTGAGTAAGCTAATTCATATATTTAACTTAAAATGATCATGTAATCCCAACTTAAATATTTTAGTAGTGGAAACTTGGCTACCTTTAACTACCTAATTCATTAAATGTTAACTTGCTAATTGGTAACAATGCTTTGAGTGTAGCATAGCAATTGCATATGAAAGTATAGAACATTCTCAAACTACGCTCATGCTCTACTTGTCACCATGATAACCCCCCAAAAATGCCACATAACAGAAACTCTTCTAAATTAGCATAGCAAAACATTAAACACACTACTAAATATCCCATCTAACATTAATCTTGCACAAAAAAACATAATTTTAGCATTTACTCTCCCTTTCGATTGTCATGGCAAAGCATGCTGGGAAATAGAAATCACAGTCCAGTTTTAGTTACATTTAAGTTTGTCTAAATGAAAAGAATCAAGTTCATAAAACTCAAAACAATGAAACAGTGTGTCAGTTTTGTGAACTCAAAAGAAAAAGAAAGTTCTAAATACTCAAGTTCATACTCAAGTTCATTTGAATGAAAATGTAAGTTTACTCTGCTCAAACCAATGAATTATTTTGAGCATTAGGGTTAGTGTATCGTCAGGGATCCGTCTGCTCTTTCAACTGTGGGCGTCTTATTATTTACACCACATGATGCACTTATGGCCAGTGTTCAATATTGTGCAGATCTCTGAGAGGATGGATGCACACATCAGTCTGTACACTCGCTCTCTTGAGCTGTGGAATGATATTAATAAAATGGCCAATGACATCGAGTGTTGGAGTGCCGTCTCTGTCTGTGAGCTCAGTGAGGGAGCTGCCGGTCTCCTCTCCACTCATGACATGGAGGAGCATCTGACTGAGTTCAAGGTGAGATCTTTTTAGCCAAGCCAAATCTAACCTTGTAAAGGAAACATGACATGATAAAATACAAAAATATGCAATTCCCTTTATTTCTGTTTGTACAGCTGGAGCTGGACAATAAGGAGGACGAACTGAAGACCTTGCAAGAGAAGATGACAGAGCTACAGGAACTGATGAAAACCCAGCACACACACACTGAACTGCAGGTAATCAGTGTTGGGGAAAGTTACTTTGAAAAGTAATGCAATACAATATTGCGTTACTCCCTTAAAAAGTAACTAATTGTGTTACTTTTTAAGAAAAGTAATGTGTTAATTTACTTTTGCATTACTTTTTTCACCTGGGCTGGGCTTGTTTTTATTTAGTTTTTTTTATAACAAAAAAGTTCTATTTTGGGGCAAATGTAAAGACCCTTTCACACCAAAATGATACAAATTCACGCGTGTACAGTCGAATAACGAAAAGTTCCCGCTAAAATGAACGTGAGGCTATATCTCCGCAATGCTTTAGCGTATTCTGACCAAGCTTGGTGTGTGTTATGACATTCATGACCTGAGGCGACCTGCACAGTTTCTGCACAGTGCCACCTATTGGTCAGAAGATATGAAAAATTGCTATTTTTGCTTATGACTTCTGAACAGTTTGGCCAAAAACGTAGAAACTTTAGATTTGGTCCAGCATGCCGAGTCGAACGATACCGATACTGAATCATCGAAGGTCAGCAGCAAAACATTGGTCAATAAAGTGAGATTAAATGCATAGAAATATTTGTTTTACTTAACATATTTAAGGTTTTCATAGTATTCTGATTTTACATTTTACTGAAGATGTTCAATTTGAGGAATACTGAATCTTTTTTTGTGCAAGTGAGATTAGTAAATGCATGCTTACATTTAGTCTTGAACTACAATAACCCTCATGTTTACACACAACGTCTCTGCACTTACGATTTTTCTCAACATTGGGACAAAAGAGCTGTCAGTCAATAAATGGGAAAACAAAGTAACTTGCGTTACTTATTTGAAAAAGTAACAACATTTTAAAAGTAATGCGTTACTTTACTAGTTACTTGAAAAAGTAATCTGATTACGTAACTCAAGTTGCTTGTAATGCAACACTGCAGGTAATCATGTGACATTTGTTGTGATCATCAAATATGAAAAGAGAATAAAAACTGGTAAATCTAGAATTTGTCTTTGGCCTTTTGAGGTGATGGCTGCAGATCTGAGAAAGCAGATTTCCCACGCTTCAGAGGTGTACGAACACACCAGAGGCATGTTTAAAGACTTCAACTCCCAGAAGCAGCAGCTACAAGACCTAATTTCCCAGATTTCAGAACAGCTGAAGACCTCTGAGGACTCGCTGTCAGAGTTTTTAACATCCTCTGACCCAGAGAATTTTGTTAAGATCAAGGTCAGTGAATGGACTGAATATGATTTAAATATAGAGGTAGGATTCTGGAAAGTAGGCTAAGTAAACATGTAGTCTAATCATGTGATGAAATTTTTGGATGGAATTGTATCCAACCCAGTTCATTTCACATGGGGGTCTTTATTACCATTTAACATTCAATTAAAAACAAAAAACCCTGTATATTCCCCTCTGGTCTTTTAGGAGGTTGAGAAGTCACAGAGACAGTTGGAGGTGAGTTTGGACGTTGCTAGTGAGTCTCTCAGGGCGCTTTGTAGAGCGTACCCAACTCAGCACCTGACCCTGTTGGGTGATGCTGTCTCCAACCTTGTCAAGAGGAATGAGGAAGTGACACAACGCCGCAGCCAGATCCTGGGGTCACTTCAGGATGCTCTACTGCAGCGCTTCAATGGTGAGTGAATTTAAATGAATGAATGAATGAATTTATAATAATAATAAATAAATAAAATATATATATATATATATATATTAAAAATTTGAGTTTTTATATATAATTTATATACGTGTATATATATAGTCTCTTATGCTCACCAAGGCTGCATCTATTTGATCAAAAACACAGTAAAACCATAATAAAAAATAAGATTAACGCTTAAAATTATTATTTTTTGCAGTTTAACGCTTTAAAAATATTTAAAGCAAATAACGCAGCATTCGTTTTTCCCGTCATCCTTTGGCTAGTGTTACAATATATGAGACCTGAGAGAAAATAAGTCTTGATGAGCAAATTTTCAAAAATGTGTTATATTATTTTCATATTATTTGTAATATAATATTTTGTTATTATATTCACAATAAAAAATCCTTCAAAATGATGTATGATTTGTTGGAATCAGACAAATGACAAGTCGATAGAGTCAGCCAATTAATTTTGAGAAAAATCGAGTTAAAGTTTTTAAAATCTAGCAAAATCTAGCAATGTACTTTAAAAAAAAAAAAAAAAAAAGTACCTTAAAATCCCTGGTAATACCACCAAATTTGGCACACACCAAATATCTATATAAAAAAAAAATATATAATTATTTTTCCATAATACCACAGTTGTTTGATTAACATTAATGAGACAGACAGCCTATATATTAAGACCTACTGTACCGCACGGATCTAATATAATGTTACACATCAGATGTTTTTCCCAAACAGTTACCCAAACATTCACTTAAGACATAACAGATAATGTTTGCGTGAATACTCGCCATGACAGATATTTTGAAATACTGTAATTCTGTCTGAGATGCGTCTGTGCGCATAATTTGGATCTGTCAGTCAGCGTGAGTGAGGTCATTTTTCATTGATTCAGACTCATGCCATCGAGAATTATGAATATTCTCAAAGTTTGAATGCTGCGCTTTAACACAATACCTAACTTGTGCTGAGGGGAAGCGCCAGAAGCGAGCAGACAAAAACGTTTTTCATGGACAAAGGAAAGGTACTCCTCACAGAAAACATCCAAATAAAGCCATTTTTAGATGTTTAATTGCTATTTGGAGCATTGGGATCGCTAGACAAGGGCTTAATCCACTTATTTGTGTGAAAACCTCAAAGTCGACATTTTTCACTTGTTTTGCCAGTAGCTCGAAATTATCCCGTGTGCATTCCCACTCATTTTGCTAGCACGGGTCACATATGATGTCAGTTTTGTCGCGTATCCTCATAAGAGTAGTCTTTAATGAGTTAAATAAAGTCTTAAATGAACGTAAAGAGTTGTGAGAAAATGAGACATGTGAGATCCGTGTCATGTGATCCACGGCAGGTCTTAAAGTGACAGCAGCCCCTAATGCGGTCATTAATGTTCATCAAAGAACAAAGAGAACAGAGAAAATCACTTGACGCTCTCGACTAAAGTACTTCTGTAGCTTTAATAAGGATTCATCTATATTTAATTCATAATTTATGCAGTGCAGACTGTTTGATAACTTTATTCAATTTCTGTATATTTCCTGTTATACCTACCTGAAAATCTTAAAGCACTGTTTTCAAGGGTACATGTGTCAAAAACAATGAAAACAATGACTTTTTGTGCATTTTGACGGGGCAAGTAAAAATCTGAACCGGTCTGACTGGGCCAATAGAAAAAAGCCCTGATATATTGAAGGGCAGGTAAATATGACATTTATTAAAATGGGTGAAGATTGTTTTAAATTAAAAGTTTTTATATTATTTAAAGCCTAATACATGTTTAAAAAAATGATAGATTTAAATTACACTGTAATGCTGAATGCCTATAATTAATGGCTAAAATTGAGAAAAAAAAAAAATTTCATAGAGACATGGTTGTTCATCAGTCATTGATGCCTTCTTTCATAATAAGATGCCATTAAACAAATATTTAAAATATAGGCTACTGTCTTTGTTGTTTCTACATTAATTTGGAGATTAAATGTGAAATTATTACAATATAAAAATATATTAAAAAGGATTAATCATGATTAATTACCAAAAAAAATACTATTTAATTTGTTATTTTTATTTTTATCGATTGACATTTTAAAATGTAATTTATTCCTGTGATCAAAGCTGAATTTTCAGCATCATTACTCCAGTCTTCAGTGTCACATGATCCTTCAGAAATCATTTTAATATGATGATTTGCTGCTCAAGAAACATTTATGATTATTATCAGTGGTGAAAACAGTTGTGCTGCTTAATATTTTTGTGGAATTCAGGTTTCATTAATGAATAGAAATTCAAAAGAACAGCATTTATTTGAAATAGAAATATTTTGAACAATATAAAAGTCACTTATTTAGTGTGTCCTTGCTCAATAAAAGTATTTATTTCTTTCTTTTAAAAAAAAATATTATTGACCTCTAACTTTTGAACGGAAGTGCAGGTGTCAGTTATGAGCAAATATAAGACTATAGATGGGATTTTAAAGCCACTTAGCATTCAAGTGTCTCATGAATAGTTGATAATAGATATTTGATTTATTTATGTTTGTTTGAAATGATTCTGCACGGCACTCCCTTAAAGCATGACTGCCACACACCTGTGCCTCAGATGCTACCTCTCCCACTGACATTATGACAGATCCCGGGGGAATTGGTCGAGGCTGGTTACTAAGACAACTGAGCACTGTTCCATACACACCTACACAGTCCATCTGGCCGCATGCAGCAACAGCTCACATGCATTTCTTCTTATGGACTGTCTTTCTCTCTGTCTTTCCTCCTACTAGAGAAAGCACATGCTTTTCACTATTGGCTCTCTGATTTGAGGGCTGGAATTGAGGGCTGCTTTGAGCAAACAGGAGATGCTGTCGCTATTTCATCCCAGCAACAAAAACTCAAGGTAGCGTCATGCAACAAATGACTCAGCCATATAATGAAACATTGCACCCGAGCAAAGCAATACGGCTACTACTAATCAGCCGTAAAAAAAACAATAAAGAAGCCTTTCAGGCCTCCATCTAATAGGGGATAATCTGGATTTGAAATTTGGGAATGGGATTAAGAGCCATTTAACATTACTAATAGCAATGGTTCATTCTGTCCCCCATGTAAAACAATTAATTTATCCCCTCATTATTAGACTGCGGTGGAGGAAGTTATGGAGGGTGAGGAGCGCTTGGCCCAGGTTTGTGATGATGGAGAGAGACTTCTGTTGCATCTCACTAGCGGTGGGACTGGAGGCGTACAGGAGCTACTGGACTCTTGTCGGTATGCTTTGGATACATTTGTTATGGAATGCAGACAGCGCATACGCTCCCTGGAAGAAAGTGCCACCCTATTAAACGGGTAAGTATTGCTTTCGAGTCTGCGATCTAAGCTCAGGCACTAATAAAATTTTATTCATAATAACTTGATCATTCACAAAATGGCAAGACAATGGCAAAAAAACAGCATGTCCAACGGGATGGAGCCTTAGGAGGGACAAAAACTGTGCGTTCACATGTACTGTTGCTCAGCGAAATTGTCATGATGAAGTATTTCCAGTTTCCCTGTGTGAATTGTGTTGGGTTCAAGTTTGGTGAACTTTAATACACACAATTGCAGCACCGACCAATAGCAAGCCTCTTCTTTCGACAGTCACCTCTGTGTGGGCGGAGATTTGTAAATTGGCAACATCTATCTTATCCATCCATCCATCCATCCATCCGTCCATCCGTCCATCCATCTATCTTACTAGCAACGTTATATCATGTTAGCAAAACATGCTAATAATGCTAACAATGTGTTAAACATGCTAGCAATGTGGAAATTTGTGCTAGCAACGATCAAAAACATATTAAGTCATGCTAGCAATGTGCTAAAACATGTTGATAATGTTAGCAAATATGCTAATTCCTGCTAGCAATGTGTTAAAACATGTTAATTCATGTTAGCATTGTATTAATTAATGCTAGCGTTGTGTTAATTCATGCTAATTCAACACAGAACTGATGATCTATCTATCTATCTACTATCTATCTTACTAGCAATGTTATATCATGCTAGCAACATGTTAAATCATGCTAGCAACATGCTAATAATGCTAACAACGTGTTAAAAAATGCTAGCGATGTGTTAAGTCATGATAGCAATGTGCAAAAACATGATCATTCATGCTAGCAATGTGTTTAAACATGCTAGTAATGTGGTAATTTGTGCTAGCAATGTTCAAAAACATGTTAATTCATGATAGCAACGTGCTAGAACATGTTGATTCATGTTAGCATTGTGTTAATTCATGCTAACGTTGTGCTTATTCATGTTAACAGCATTCATCTATCTGATATATTGTATTGCCTTCAAAACCGTCAAACTCTAAGCTTTAAAACTACTTTAAACTACTCTATATCAAACTGAAAACATTCAAACTTTTAAAACTTATTCAAACTTTCTGGTCTGGCTTTCATTAATTTTTTGAATGAAAGATCAAAACGATAAACAATGCAGATTTATTTACACAGCCGCCTTTGCTCATATTTGCCAAGGGTGCCAATAATTCAGGAATTTACTGTATTTAACCATCCCTGTAATGTACTGTGAATGGAAATTAAATCCAGTGTGTCAGATTAAGGTAAATTCACTGTATTTGATCTTATTAAGGTATGAAATGCGTGTGGTGGAGCTGAGCGACTGGCTGCAGCAGCTGGAGGTGAGACTGAAGACAGATGCTCCTCTGTGGGGTGAGAGTCCGCCCGCAGCCCCCGACTGCTCAGAAGAGCTGAGGAGAGTGGAGGAAATCCACAGAGAGCTGCTGATGAGGAGGTACAGATGGACAGTCTGTCTCCATGCGTATGCGTTAGCATGTGTAACAGCATGTGAGAATGTTCACAGTGTAAGTCATGATTAAATGTAAGCTAGCTGTATGTTTCCTGTCACAGGGCATCTCTTGAACGTCTGTGTCAGTCCTCTCTGTCTGTAACCGAGAGAGGATCCGGATCAGGGAATAGTGTGGCAGCAGAGTTGCTCTCAAACCACGAGGCTTTGCTACAAGGGGCCAGAAGTCGACTGCGCAGACTGCAGGAGTATCAGGCGTTCGAGGAGGCGCTAAAGGCGGTGGAGATCTGGCTTCAGGATGTCGAGAGAAGCTTAGAGAAACTAGAGGACACGGAGGGGAGAAAAAAGGAGGTGGAAGAGAAACTTGAGCAAGCACAGGTACAATAGAAAACAACAACTGGGAAAATCTGCACATCCATCCATCCATCCATCGTTCTATCTATCGTTTTATCGTTCTATCTATTGTTCTATCGTTCTATGTATCTATCTATCGTTATATAATTCTATTTAGCATTCTATCTATCTTCTATCATTCTATTTATCGTTTTATCATTCTATCATTCTATCTATCTATTGTTCTGTCGTTCTATCATTGTATTTATCGTTCTATTGTTATATCATTCTATCTACCATTCTATCTACCGTTCTGTCTATCATTCTATCGTTATATCTATCTTTCTACTTTTCTGTCTGTCATTATATCATTATATCTTTCTATCTACCGTTCTATCTATCATCCATTCATCCATCCATCTATTTTTTTCATACAAATATAATTTGTATTTGATTATCTAATTATTTTATTATTTATTATAATTTGTATTTTATTGTTATTAATTGTTATTGTTATTCTAATGTAAAATTGCAAACTGTATTTTTCTGCCACTCTTAATCCTCTTTATTACATTTTCACCCTCTCATCCATGAAGTATGTAACATTCAACTGACATTTTCCTAATACCGTTCAGGGGAAATAATATTTTTAGAATGGCTGTTCTGTATCTGTGCAGAAGCTGTAACTTGTGTTTGTTTCCTCTTATCCAGGATATCCTGCTTATGAAGGGAGAGGGTGAGGTAAAGCTCAACATGGCGGCTGGGAAAGCAGAGCTGGTCATCAAGAGCAGTGGAGAAGAGGAACGAGGAGTGATTTGCTCTAAGCTTCAGGAAGCTGAGGACGCATGGGCGGCACTGCTCTTGAGAGCTATGAGCTGCCACAGGTGACCTGTTCACTTCAGTGATCTCAGTGATCTGGCTGTAAAAGCTTAACTTCTAAATGACTATCATTGCAGAAGTTTAGGTCAATTGATAGTTGGCTTTGAATGAAAATGAACCATGAGAATGGAAACATCAGTAGTAATATAATTACTGGGACCATTAAAGTATTTTGGGTCAAGAGAGATAGGAGTGGGAGCGTAGTGGTCTGTTTTTAAATTGGCGAGTGTGCTTGACTGCAGGAGCCAGCCACATTAAACTCATCATCACTATGGTAACCAAGTTATTATCCTGTTCTATCCCTCTCAATTAACAACCAAGAGTGTAATGATGGTGTAATTGATCCATCAGTCCATCCATCCATCCATCCATCCATCTATCGTTCTATCGTTCCATCCATCTATCCTTATATTGTTCCATTGCTCCATCGTTGGACCGTTCCATTGTTCCATCATTCTGTCTATCTATCCATCCATCCATCCATCCATCCATCCATCCATCCATCCATGCATCCATCTATCGTTCTATTGTTCTATCATTCCATCGTTCTATCCATCTATCTATCTATCTATCTATCTATCTATCTATCTATCTATCTATCTATCCATCCATCCACCCATCCATTGTTCTATCCATCTATCTATCTATCTATCTATCTATCTATCTATCTATCTATCTATCTATCTATCCATCCATCCACCCATCCATTGTTCTATTCATTTATCTATTGTTCTATCCATCTATCTATTCATCCATCCATCCATCCATCCATTGTTCTATCCATTTATCTATTTTTCCATTCATCCATCCATCCATCCATCTATTGTTCCATTGTTCTATCATTCCATCGTTCTATCCATTTATCTATTGTTCTATTCATCTATCTATCTATTGTTCCATTGTTCTATCTATCTATCTATCTATCTATCTATCTATCTATCTATCTATCTATCGTTCTATTGTTCTATCGTTCTATCTATCGTTCTATATATCTATCGATCGTTCTATCTATCTATCTATCTATCGATCGTTCTATCGATCGTTCTATCTATCTATCTATCTATCTATCGTTCCATCGTTCTATCTATCGTTCTATCTATCTATCTATCGATCGTTCTATCGATCGTTCTATCTATCTATCGATCGTTCTATCTATCTATCGATCGTTCTATCGATCGTTCTATCTATCTATCTATCGATCAATCGTTCTATCTATCGTTCTATCTATCTATCTATCTATCTATCTATCTATCTATCTATCTATCGTTCTATCTATCGTTCTATCTGTCTATCGATCATTCTATCTATCGTTCTATCTATCTATCTATCGATCTATCTATCGTTCTATCTATCTATCTATCTATCGTTCTATCGTTCTATCTATCTATCTATCGTTCTATCTATCGTTCTATCTATCTATCGATCATTCTATCTATCGTTCTATCTATCTATCTATCTATCGTTCTATCGTTCTATCTATCGTTCTATCATTCTATCTATCTATCGTTCGTTCTATCGTTCGTTCTATCTATCGTTCTATCGTTCTATCTATCGTTCTATCTATCTATCGTTCGTTCTATCGTTCTATCTATCTATCGTTCTATCTATCTAACGTTCTATCGTTCGTTCTATCGTTCAATCGTTCGTTCTATCGTTCAATCGTTCGTTCTATTGTTCTATCATTCGTTCTATCGTTCTATCTATCTATCGTTCTATCTATCGTTCTATCGTTCTATCCTATCGTTCGTTCTATCGTTCTATCTATCTATCGTTCTATCTATCTATCGTTCTATCGTTCTATCTATCTATCATTCTATCTATCTATCATTCTATCTATCTATCGTTCTATCTATCTATCGTTCTATCGTTCTATCTATCTATCGTTCGTTCTATCGTTCTATCTATCGTTCTATCTATCGTTCTATCTATCTATCGTTCGTTCTATTGTTCTATCTATCTATCGTTCTATCGTTCTATCCTATCGTTCGTTCGTTCTATCGTTCTATCTATCGTTCTATCTATCTATCGTTCTATCTATCTATCGTTCGTTCTATCGTTCTATCTATCTATCTATCTATCTATCTATCTATCTATCTATCTATCTATCTATCGTTCTATCTATCTATCGTTCTATCTATCTATCGTTCGTTCTATTGTTCTATCTATCTATCGTTCTATCTATCTATCGTTCTATCCTATCGTTCGTTCTATCGTTCTATCTATCGTTCTATCGTTCTATCTATCTATCGTTCTATCTATCTATCTATCTATCTATCGTTCTACCGTTCGTTCTACCGTTCTATCTATCTATCGTTCTATCTATTGTTGTATCGTTCTATCTATCTATCGTTCTATCTATCTATCTATCGTTCTACCGTTCTATCGTTCGTTCTACCGTTCTATCTATCTATCGTTCTATCTATCTATCGTTCTATCTATATATCATTCTATCTATCGTTCTATCTATCTATCTATCGTTCTATCTATCTATCTATCGTTCTATCTATATATCGTTCTATATATCTATGTATCATTCTATCGTTCTATCTATCTATCGTTCGTTCTATTGTTCTATCTATCTATCGTTCTATCTATCGTTCTATCTATCGTTCTATCTATCTATCTATCGTTCTATCGTTCATTCTATCGTTCTATCTATCTATCTATCTATCTATCGTTCTATCTATCTATCTATCGTTCTATCTATCGTTCTATCGTTCGTTCTATCGTTCTATCTATCGTTCTATCTATCTATCTATCGTTCTATCTATCTATCGTTTGTTCTATCTATTGTTCTATCTATCTATCGTTCTATCTATCGTTCTATCGTTCGTTCTATTCTATCGTTCGTTCTATCGTTCTATCTATCTATCGTTCTATCTATCTATCGTTCTATCGTTCTATCTATCTATCGATCTATCTATCTATCGTTCTATCGTTCTATCTATCTATCCATCTATCTACCTATCGTTCTATCTATCTATCTATCGTTCTATCTATCTATCTATCTATCATTCTATCATTCTATCTATCTATCGTTCTATCTATCTATCTATCTATCGTTCTATCTATCTATCTATCGTTCTATCTATCTATCTATCGTTCTATCGTTCGTTCTATCGTTCTATCGTTCGTTCTATCTATCGTTCTATCTATCGTTTGTTCTATCTATCGTTCTATCTATCTATCGTTCTATCTATCTATCGTTCTATCTATCATTCTATCTATCTATCGTTCTATCTATCTATCGTTCTATCTATCTATCGTTCTATCGTTCTATCGTTCTATCGTTCTATCGTTCGTTCTATCGTTCGTTCTATCGTTCGTTCTATCGTTCGTTCTATCGTTCTATCTATCGTTCTATCTATCTATCGTTCGTTCTATTGTTCTATCTATCTATCGTTCTATCTATCTATCGTTCTATCGTTCTATCCTATCGTTCGTTCTATCGTTCTATCTATCGTTCTATCTATCTATCGTTCTATCTATCTATCGTTCGTTCTATCGTTCGTTCTATCTATCTATCTATCTATCTATCTATCTATCTATCTATCTATCTATCTATCTATCGTTCTATCTATCGTTCTATCTATCTATCGTTCGTTCTATTGTTCTATCTATCTATCGTTCTATCGTTCTATCCTATCGTTCGTTCTATCGTTCTATCTATCGTTCTATCGTTCTATCTATCTATCGTTCTATCTATCTATCTATCTATCTATCGTTCTACCGTTCGTTCTACCGTTCTATCTATCTATCGTTCTATCTATCGTTGTATCGTTCTATCTATCTATCGTTCTATCTATCTATCTATCTATCTATCGTTCTACCGTTCTATCGTTCGTTCTACCGTTCTATCTATCTATCGTTCTATCTATCTATCGTTCTATCTATATATCATTCTATCTATCGTTCTATCTATCTATCTATCGTTCTATCTATCTATCTATCGTTCTATCTATATATCGTTCTATATATCTATGTATCATTCTATCGTTCTATCTATCTATCGTTCGTTCTATTGTTCTATCTATCTATCGTTCTATCTATCGTTCTATCTATCGTTCTATCTATCTATCTATCTATCGTTCTATCGTTCATTCTATCGTTCTATCTATCTATCTATCTATCGTTCTATCTATCTATCTATCGTTCTATCGTTCGTTCTATCGTTCTATCGTTCGTTCTATCTATCGTTCTATCTATCGTTCTATCTATCTATCGTTTGTTCTATCTATCGTTCTATCTATCTATCGTTCTATCGTTCGTTCTATTCTATCGTTCGTTCTATCGTTCTATCTATCTATCGTTCTATCTATCTATCGTTCTATCGTTCGTTCTATCTATCTATCTATCTATCGTTCTATCGTTCTATCTATCTATCCATCTATCTACCTATCGTTCTATCTATCTATCTATCGTTCTATCTATCTATCTATCTATCATTCTATCATTCTATCTATCTATCGTTCTATCTATCTATCTATCTATCGTTCTATCTATCTATCTATCGTTCTATCTATCTATCTATCGTTCTATCGTTCGTTCTATCGTTCTATCGTTCGTTCTATCTATCGTTCTATCTATCGTTCTATCTATCTATCGTTTGTTCTATCTATCGTTCTATCTATCTATCGTTCTATCTATCGTTCTATCTATCTATCGTTCTATCTATCTATCGTTCTATCGTTCGTTCTATTCTATCGTTCGTTCTATCGTTCTATCTATCTATCGTTCTATCTATCGTTCTATCGTTCTATCTATCTATCCATCTATCTACCTATCGTTCTATCTATCTATCTATCGTTCTATCTATCTATCTATCTATCATTCTATCATTCTATCTATCTATCGTTCTATCGTTCGTTCTATCGTTCTATCTATCTATCGTTCTATCGTTCGTTCTATCGTTCTATCTATCGTTCGTTCTATCGTTCGTTCTATTGTTCTATCGTTCGTTCTATCGTTCTATCTATCTATCCATCTATCTACCTATCGTTCTATCTATCTATCTATCGTTCTATCTATCTATCATTCTATCGTTCTATCTATCTATCGTTCTATCTATCTATCGTTCTATCGTTCGTTCTATCGTTCTATCTATCTATCGTTCTATATATCGTTCTATCTATCGTTTGTTCTATCTATCGTTCTATCTATCTATCGTTCTATCGTTCTATCTATCTATCGTTCTATCGTTCGTTCTATCGTTCTATCGTTCGTTCTATTGTTCTATCGTTCGTTCTATCGTTCTATCTATCTATCGTTCTATCATTCTATCGTTCTATCCTATCGTTCGTTCTATCTATCTATCTATCTATCTATCGTTCTATCTATCTATCGTTCTATCGTTCTATCTATCTATCGTTCTATCTATCTATCGTTCTATCGTTCTATCGTTCTATCTAGTATATATCTAGTATATATACTTCTATCTATCTATCGTTCTATCTATCTATCGTTCGTTCTATCGTTCTATCTATCGTTCGTTCTATCGTTCTATCTATCTATCGCTCTATCGTTCGTTCTATCGTTCTATCTATCTATCGTTCTATCT